>ML419514.1:194890-217977 GCA_005239525.1 Nicotiana knightiana
TAAATCAAGAATTCTTAAGATTTTCTTAACTGTTTTGACTGGAGTGTCGTGATAGATCCAATCCTGAGTGAGTTATGTGCCAAGTGTGTGTGAGGTTTGTATGCTATTCTGTGCATTGCATTTGATGTCTAGAACTTGCCCCGTGTGTGTGCAAAGCGATATAGAAGTTTTGTTCTGTCTTGGAAGTGATATAGCCATTTCTTTATTGAGCCAGCTATGTATATTTTACCCACCTGATTGTTATGTATCGTAGTTAACCTCGTTGAGCCTATAATCCTTTTTCTTTGGCAACCATATTACAAGTCATACCCCTTTGTTTGAATTGATCATATATTTGAACCTTGTCACCTCTNAGCTAGCGTAACTTGAGAGAGTGCGTCTAGTAAATTATCATAATTACTTGAGAGAGATTTATGGTAGATAGAGTGTTCATGATTGATAGAGACAACTAATCAAACTATAAGAAGTATCTGAGAAGGAAGTTTACCGACGGGGGAAACCGTAACTTTAGACCTTTCTTACAATTGTTTACACCTTATTGTAGTTAATCTTTAGTTTTAATATTTTCATTCAGTTGAAGTAGTTTAAACAACACCAAGTGACAGTTTAGTATTCTGACAGCTTGCTTGATACGTTAACTCCCTGCGTGATCGACTCTGGGCTTAATACCCCAGATTCTATTTGCAACGCCCGTTTAGTCTTTTATTAGACATAGTTGAGCGTGATCAGCTACAGACTTCAACCAGAACTAAAATTTAGAAAACTTAGCATACAACTTACGATCATTGAGGGTTTGGAGTACCGCTCACAGGTGGTCCACATGCTCATCCTCTAAACGTGAATAAACCAGAATATCATCAATAAATGCTATCACGAACAGATCTAAAAATGGTCGAAATAGGCGATTCATCAAGTCCATAAATATGGCGGGTGAATTTGTCAACCCGAAGAACATGACAAGGAACTCGAAGTGGCCATATCGGGTCCTGAAAGCTGTCTTCGGAATATCTTTCTCTCGAACTCTGACCTAGTGGTACCCCAACCTCAAATCTATCTTTGAAAAGAATCTAGCCCCCTACAACTGATCAAACAAGTCATCGATCCTTGGAAGTGGATACTTATTCTTAATAGTTACCTTGTGCAGCTGCCTATAATCGATACATCCTCAACGAGCTATTTTTCTTCCGCACAAACAGTACCAGTGTACCCCAAGGTGAGGTACTAGGCCTGATGAAATCTTTCTCCAACAAATCTTTTAACTGCTCCTTCAACTCCTTCAATTCGACAGGTGCCATTCTATGCGGAGGGATGGATATTCATTGAGTTCTTGGAAGCAAATCAATGCTAAAATCAATATCTTGCTCTAGAGGAATACCTGGAAGCTCATCTGGAAACACATCTACATACTCTTTGACTACGGGAATAGACTGAAGTGTAGGTATCTCAGCATCTGCATGTCTAACTCGCACAATATGATAAATGCACCCTTTTTCAATCATTTTCCTCGCCTTCATATAGGAAATAAACCTACCTCTGGGTGTCACTGTATTACCTTCCCATTTAAGGATTGGCTCACTCAAAAAATAAAATCTAGATGACTTTGCTCGGCAATCAACTGTGGCATAGCAAGCTTCCAACCAGTCCATGCCCATGATAGCATCAAAATCCATCATCTCTAGCTCAACTAGGACGGCTGAGATCTGACAACTAAAAATTATCACCGTACAACCTCGGTAAACCCATCTAGCAATAATCGATTCTCCGACCGGTGTAGATACCGCAAAAGGATCACTTAGTATTTCAGGAACTATACCAAACTTTCCCGCGACAAATGGGGTAATATACGATAAAGTAGATCTTGGGTCTATCAAGGCATAAGCATCATGAGAGCAATTGGTCAATATACCTGTCGCAACGTCTGGTGAAGACTCCTAGTCCTGTCGACTCGCTAAAGCATAGATATGGTTTCGGTTACCACCTGAACCGGAACCTCTACCTCTGCCTCGACCTCTACCAGCCGAAGACTGAGACCCCCGCCCTGAAGGATGCACAAACATCAATGATCCTGTTGCTGAACTCAGTGGTTGTTCCATACCCCCAGATTCTCTATTTGGGCAATCTTGCATCATATACGCCGAACGCCCAAATTTAGGATGGCACGGGAGTTACCGCATTTCATGAGGTTATGGATATTTCTATGAGATTCGATCATATCTGCTAGTAGGAGAGGAAGGATAGGGAGGCTATGAAGCCTCGTGGTTTTAGAGGATACAGTGGCTCCTACTCTTGGGGCAACCTCCATCATGGAAGAGGTTATATCAGTCGACCAGTTCAGTCTGCACTTCAGGTTTCCCATAGTGCTAAACTAGTTTCAGAGAACTTGTAGCGGAAAATCATCTTTCAGTGCACTTGTAGCGGAAAGTCATCTTTTAGTGCACCTTTTACAAGGGGTTCCTACATATCATTCCAATTGTCCAGGGCAGACTCAGTGCCAGCAGCCACACCCGTAGAGAGGTTGTTTCAAGTGTGGTGATGCTAGAAAAATTGTGAGAGATTGTCCCAGACTTCATATGGGTGCAACTCAATAGAGTGATTCAGTTGTGGTTCCCCCTCCATTTTCTACTCCACCTGCACACTAGAGGTGGAGGACAAGCGGATAGAGGACGTCATAGAATGGGAGGCTAGACTCATTGTTATGTTTTCCTGGTAAGACTAAGATAGTTGAATCAGATACAGCCATTACAAGTATTGTTCTGGTCTGTCATAGAAACGCATCAATTTTATTTGATCCGATTTATACGTAATCGTATATGTCATCCTACTTCGCTTCATATTTGGATATGTCTCATGATTCTATGGATACTCTTATCTATGTGTCTACACCCATTGGGGTTTCTGTTGTGGTGGATCATGTCTATCATTCTTATTTGGTCACTATTGGCAGCTACAAGACTAGGGTTCACCTTCTGTTACTTAATATGGTGGATTTTGATATGATCTGGGCATGGATTGGTTATCTCTATATCATGTTATTTCTGATTGTCACGCTGAGACTGTGACGTTGAATATGTCGTGATTTCTCAAGTAGGAATGGATAGGTTCCTTGGGTCAAGCTCCAAGTAGGGTGGTGTCTTTTCTGAAAGCTCAACGGATGGTTATGAGGGGGTGCTTAGCGTACTTAGCCTTTGTTAGAGATGTGAATGTTGATACTCCTACGGTTGATTTAGTCCCCATGGTGAGCGAGTTCTTAGCCCATATATATCCCATCATATTGTATGGCTCCAGCAGAGTTGAAGGAATTGAAGGAACAATTGTAGCAATTATCAGATAAGGTTTCATCAGGTCGAGTTTTTCACCTTGGGGGTGTTCCAGTTCTATTTGTAAAGAAGAAAGATGGTTCCATGAGAACGTTCATTGACAGCAGGCAATTGAAGAAGGTTACCATCAAGAACAAGTATCTACTACCGCGTATTGATAATTTATTTGATTAGCTTCAGCGTGCTAGTGTGTTATCAATGATTGATTAGAGATCAGGATACCATCAGTTAAAGATCGGGGCTTCGTACATTCCTTAGATGGCCTTCAGGACCCGTTATGGAATGAGTTCTTGGTAATATCGTTTGGGAAAACTAATGCCCCAGCAACTTTCATGCATTTGATGGACAGCGTGTTTCATCCTTATCTTGATTCGTTCGCCATTGTGTTCATTGATGATACATTGGTGTATTCTCGTAGTAAGGAGGAGCATGAGCAGCATTTGAGGATTGTACTACAAACTTTGAAGGAACAGAAGCTATATATGAAGTTCTCCAAGTGCAAGTTTTGGTTAGATTCAGTGTAATTATTGGGAAACATGGTGTCTAGTAAGGGATTAAGGTGGATCCGAAGAAGATTGAGGCAATTTAAAATTGTCAAACATCTTCTACCGTTACAGGGATTCAGAGTTTCCTAGGGTTGGTTGGGTATTATCGCTGCTTTGTGGAGAGGTTTTCATCTTTCGCATCCCCAATGACTAAGTTGACACAGAAGGGTGCCCCATTCAGGTGGTCTGACGAGTGTGAGGAGAGCTTTCAGAAGCTCAAGACTTCCTTGGGTACAGCTCCAGTTTTGGTTTTTCCTTCAGTATCGGGTTCATATACAGTCTATTATGATGTTTCATGGGTGGGTATCGGGTGTGTGTTGATGCAGGATGGTAGGTGTCACGCCCCGAACCTGGGGAGGCATGGCTGGCACACGGTGTTGTACTGGCTCGAGCGAACCACTCTGTAACTCATGATCATTCGACCAAAACTAGAACATACATAGTTCGAGTTAGTCGGACGCATTCCTTTTGTAGCTATCTTGGGACCCTATGGCCACAACTCATAATGTACAACTATAAGTGGAAAACACTATTTTACTGAACCATTTTTCTTAAAACATGAATAAATATGGGCCGTCAAGGCCTCTGACATACTGTATAAAATGAACCTCTGTCTACAAAGCCTCTAAGATTATTTGACATCAAATGGGGCAGGGTACCGGCCTACCATAAGTCTGTAGCAAAACTCTAACATGATGACTCATAGACTCGGATGCACTACGAATGAGGTGGAGTCTTACCAATCCTTCGGTGAGTACCAATCTCATCTACTATGAGAGATCGTCAAACTGATTATCAATACCTGCGGGAAAAAATTGTATCACTGAACCATTTTTCTTAAAACATGAATACATATGGGTCGTCAAGGCCTCTGACATACTGTACAAAATGAACCTCTATCTACAAAGCCTCTTATATTATTTGACATCAAATAGGGAAGGGACCGGCCTATCCATAAGTCTGTAGCAAAACTCTGACACGATGACTCATAGACTCGGCTGCACTCCAAATGAGGTGGAGTCTTACCAATCCTTTGATGAATGCCAATCTCGTCTACTATGAGGGATCGTCAAACTGATTATCTATACATGTTGGCATGAAACGCAGTGTCCCCAGGAAAAAGGGACGTAAGTACGAATAGAGTACCGAGTATGTAAGGCAATATACTGAAAGTTGAAACTGAATTGATAATATAATAATTTAAAGTAACTGGGAATCAAAGATAGTGTGAAGATATACTCACTTGATGATACTGACTCAACTCTCTCAACATAGTAAGTAAAATAGTTGTCCGGCCTTATAAGGCTCGGTATATATATAACTGCTCCGACGTAGTAGGCTCGCTCATAGGTGCTCGGCCAAAGTAGGATCGGTATATACTTACCATCTGATAAGAGGTTCCCAATAGGGTCCTACCCATCGATTATAGCTCGATGGTAAATGAAAATACTGTAATACTCTATATATAGACTTTCTGCTCTCTTGACTGGAAAAAGAAAACTCGATTGAATATGAAGTCCCGATAAGGAGAATATTGTAACTTACAAGACTAGGAAAATATACGTAAATTCCAGAATATGAATTTTTCTTTATGCCTCGTTATCAAACTCGTGTAATTATGAGATCATGCCAAATGAAGGAAGGGATTAGCGTTACTATACCCAGATCCCTTAAACAAATCTAAGACGCATGAACCAGTGAGATAGAAGGTGGTGTTGTCGACTAGGGAATTATCAGAAGGTCACGCAACTCATCTTTTGGCAATGAGAAATTGTAAAAGGAAACAACATATCTTCATCGAAGAACAAACTGTCTCAAAAGTATGAGAACGACTAAATTGAGGATAGACTAATTAGCTCTCTTCATATTTCATTGGTATAGTCTTAAATCATGCATCACCACATTCACTTGATTGTTAATATTATTTAGTACGTAACAACTTTGGGAAATAAAACTCAAGTTGAGGAAACACACAACTCTCTGTTTCAAGATGTGTATTGGTAAAGCTTTTTTTTTTAAGATTGGCCAGTTCAAGGCAAAGTAGACCAAAGGAACCAAGATTTTTCACGCTCCAAAATTTTGAAGTTATTCTTTCCTCATATTGATTAAGTTGGAGTGGATAGAGATCATTTGAAGCTTGTTGTGATGACCCAAAAGGTCATCTTGTGTAAATTTAGTAAAAATTGTGTTTCGAGGCCCCGAAAGCCTCTGTTAATCTCACCTCGATGTTTGTGCTCAGCCCGAACGCGTAGCCGGGAAATCTTTGTGTGGAGATGTGTTGAACAGTTGAATTTATGATAATTAATGGAATAAAGTTGACTTTGGTCAACAATTTTGGTAAACGGACCCGGACCCGTGATTTGACGGTCTCGGAGGGTCTGTAGGAAAATATGGGACCTGGGCGTATGCCCGGAATCGAATTCCGAGGTCCCAAGTCCGACCAATGAATTTTTATAGAAAATTATTTTATGAAAATAAGAAAGACTTTTAAAAGTGAATTTTGATGTGAAATCTGTGTTACCGAGCCCGTATATTGGTTCCGGAGCCCGGAACAGCTTCGATATGGGTTATGTGAGTTATCTGTAAAATTTGGTAAGAAACGAACTTGGTTTGACGTGTTTCGGATCAAAATCGGAGAATTTAGAAGTTTATGAAGTTTGAGAAAATTCTATAGATTTTGGAGTTTAATTCATTGTTTTTGATGTTATTTTGATGGTTATATTACTCGAATAAATTCGTAGGATGATTTTGAAGTCGTTTGTACATTTGGTTTTGAGCCCCGAGGGCTCGGGTGAGTTTCGGGTAGGTGTCGGGGTGCTTAACTTAGGAAATTTCTGGTGTTTTAGGCTGTATCTGGTGTCCAGTTATTCCTTCTCCGTGATCGCGATGTGTTGGACGCGATCGCGATGTGCATTTTGGGAAGGGGGTCAATTTTCTCTGCGCGATCGCAAAGAACTAAGTGCGAACGCGGAGCCTTAGGGTTTAGCTCTACGCGATTGCACCCCTATGTCAGCAATCACGTAAGTCTCATGTGGGGTTGGGGGCTGGGTGGCGAATTGTTCTATGCGAAAGCATTCTTTCTATCGTGATCGCATGGGTCCGCATCCGGTTTCTCTGCCATCGTAGCCTTCACTTTGCGATCACGTAAGTCTAAGGCCAGAACTCTCCGCGATCGCAGGGCACATGTCGCAATCGCGTAGAGTAATATCGCCGAGTTATTTAAAATGTCCAAAAACAGAATACCCATTACGGGATTTTCATATTTTATCCATCCCCTTCTTCTCCAAGTCACATATCCGAGTTCCAAGCTGCCCTTCCTCCATAACCACTTAGGTAAGTGATCTTAACTCTAGTTTCTTCCATTTTCCTTCATCAAACACTAAATTCTAGGTCCAAAAACATGGAATCAAGGGTAGAAATTGGGGGCTTTGGGTAGAGTTAGGAATTTTGGAAATTTTGGGAATTCAACCTCATTTTGGGGTCGGATTTCAAAAAAAGTTGCATATTCGGGTTCGTGGGGGAATGGGTGATCGGGTTTTGGTCCGAACCTCGAGTATGGACCAAGCGGGCCTGGGGTCAAATTTTGGTATTTTTGGAAAAATTATGGGAAATGTATAAATAGGCTGGGATTGAGTTATTGAATTATTATTGATGTTATTAAGTCAATTATGTCTATATATTACGTTTCGGAGTCGGATTCAAGAGGAAAGGCCGTGATTGAGGCTTGACTTGCATTCTTGGAACCGAGGTAAGTGCTTGGCCTAACCTTAGCTTGAGGGAATAGGTATAAAGTCTTATTTTCTATGTGTAATTCATGTCCAATGTATAGGTGAGGTGATGGGTACCTATATGTTGTGGTCAATCATGCCCGTAAGTCGATTTTGATGAGTTGTTTAATGTTCTTTGATATTCTCTGTGTTGTGAATTATTGGGAACCTTGAAAGTGGTACCTTGAGGTCACTTCATGACGTAGAAAGTTATTGACTATGTGGTCGGTCGAGGATTTTTACTATTGACATTATACCTCCGAGTGAGATTGGTTACAGTTGAGTCCCTTGTCGGGACAGTAGAATTTTATTGATTATTTCTGAACATTTGAAATGTCGTATTGTTAAACTTTCATATCAATTGTTGCTTTTACACTCACCATGCACGAGGGGACATTCTGTGCCATGTTTATGTTGTTTATGCACGAGGGGACATTATGTGCCGTGATTGTGATGTTTTATGCACGAGGGGACATTTCGTGCCATGTTTATATTATTTATGTGCGAGGGGACATTCCGTGCTGATTGATTATTATTTATGCGCGAGGGGACATTCCATGTCGTGTTTATGATATATATATATATATATATATATATATATGCACGAGGGGACATTCCGTGCCGTGATTGTGATGTTTTATGCACGAGGGGACATTCCGTGCCATGTTTATGTTGTTTATGCACGAGGGGATATTCCGTGCCATATTTTATATTGTTATGCACGAGGGGACATGTCGTGCCGTTTCTTTTCACTGTTTAATTCGTGTTGTCAATCCCTGTTATTATTTTAGGATATTTTAGACTGTTGTTTCGTTACCGTCATTTCAGTATTTGCTATCTTTTGTCCCCAGCATGTTCTTCCCCGTAACTGTATTCTTGTTTATTTTTCTGCTATACCAACAAACTGCACAGGTACTATTTGTTGTCGTGTCCTAGCCTTGTCACTACTTCGCCGAGGTTAGGCTCGGCACTTACTCAGTACATGGGGTCGGTTGTACTGATGCTACACCTGCATTTCTTTATGTTGTGCACATTATGCAGCCGGACCCAATGGAAATTGCTAGTGGGAGTGTCCTTCAGTCCATTCCAGACGACACCGAGGTAGTTCCGCATGGCGTTCGTGGATCTCGGCGTCCCTGTCTATCTTTCATTCTGTCATTTATGTGTTTTTCAGACAGATACATCACTTTATTTTCAAACTGTTATTTTTAGTCAAATCTTAGACTAGTTCGTGAGGTTGTGACTCCACTTCTAGGTTGTACTTAAAGGGATTTCTGCGTTAATAACTATTGTTATTTACAATTATGTTGATGCTTCCGCACTTTATTTCAATTATCTAGTCAGTGTTTATTATTTTCACTTGTTAATAAATCAATTCAGTTAACACGTTGGCTTGTCTAGCGGGTACAACGTTAGGCACCATCACGACCTGAAAGTGGGATTTCGGGTTGTGACACTTGTCTAATTCAAAGCATGTTTTTTTTAGGAATATAAGAGATTGAATCAAATTAAAAAGCTAGTTTCAATTAGGCATCCACGGGGTAAGCGCCCAGTTTCTGAGTATCAAGCAGTGAAATAAAGCCACCTTATTAAAGTGATTCAATAGTCACATAATTGGACTTTGAGCCCTTCCACACTTGGCCACGTTTTTGGAGGGTGTTTTAATCTTTATCTTATAATTTATTAATTAACTAAGTACGTTCCGTTACTCGATAATTAATCAATTATCCGTATAATTAAAAATTATTTAAAATTACTTAAAGTTCTACTCATTTGTAATATACCTTATACATCATACTATCACGGTCATGTGGTACCATATAAAATAAATTCATACATTATTATTTTATTAAAACATCCATGTAAAAATATAATATATTTTCTCAATTTTTAATTTTTCTAATCTCATATAAAGAGTAAAAGGTTTCGTACGCTTAATTCTTAAATTGGTAAAAAAATAATCTTTTTTTCTTGTGAGAAAATAATTTATATCTTTACAATAAGAAAAATCTCATAAATTTTTTCATATTATGTGTATAATTTAAAACATATTCAAAAGTAATTATATATGTAGCCACATATCTTCTATTTCTTACAACTATGAGAAGTTCAATGATTTATTTCTCAAACGCTTGAATTTCTATGCATGGTCATGTAGTAAATGATTCCATGGTTCATACTTGTTTCACTGCTAAAAATTAGATGCCTAGTATATTAGTACTTAAAGTGCTTTTAAACAGCTTTATCTAAGAATTGTTGTGAATGATCGATTGTTGCCCAACGTCAATGATATTATTGCATGGTTCTTAGTGTCTTTTTCTCTTTATTGACTGTTTTTTCATTCATGTCCAATTCTATTTGCTTGTCCATGTTCTCTAAGGGAGAAATAGTCAAGGATTTATAAATAACTTTAAAAAAAGGAAGTCTTTTCCATATGTAAATCACTCTGCGCTAGGGGTATGCATTATGCGGTTTTAACTTTGTGCAAAAGTTACAACAGTCTGACAAGAAGTTATTAAGATTTGGTCCAAAAAAGTTCCACTCAAAATACCATATAAAATATATATAACGATATCAAAGTTGTTAAATTTACGGGGTGTAATATTTTTCCCCCTTTAAAATATTCGTCCTCGAATGTTAACTCTTAGAGATTTATAAAATTTTCACAAGGGTCTCCTCTATAACTACCAGACGACACCGAGGTAGTTCCGTATGGCGTTCGTGGATCTCGGCGTCCCTGTCTATCTTTCATTCTGTCATTTATGTGTTTTCCAGACAGATACATCACTTCATTTTCAAACTGTTATTTTTAGTCAAATCTTAGACTGGTTCATGAGGTTGTGACTCCACTTCTGGGTTGTACTTAAAGGAATTTATGCGTTAATAGCTATTATTATTTACAATTATGTTAATGTTTCCGCACTTTATTTTAATTATCTAGTCAGTGTTTGTTATTTTCACTTGTTAATAAATCAATTCAGTTAACACGTTGGCTTTCCTAGCGGGTGCAACGTTAGGCACCATCACGGCCTGAAGGTGGGATTTCGGGTTGTGACAAGTTGATATCAGAGCACTAGGTTGCTTAGCTCTCACAACTCATGGACAAACTTGGTAGAGTCTGGGGGATCGGTAAGGAGACGTCTGTACTTATCCCGCAGAGGCTGAAAAGTTAGGAATAACTTCACTTTTCTTCTTTTCTGTCGTGCGATTTGAAATCTATATGCTAATTGAGTTTCAATTCTATTCTCTCGCAGATGGCGAGAACGCGTGCTTTCTCATCTACCGATCAGCATCCCGATTCTCCTGTTGCAGCTCTTACGAGGGGTCGAGGCCGTATTAGAGGCCGAGGCAGGGGCAGGGCTCAGCCCAGAGCAGCAGCCCCAGTGGAGGACCCACAGGTAGACTTTGCCGGTGAGGTTCCTACTCAGACAGTTCCAGTTGGACCAGCTCAGGTTGCAGAGGGGTTCATTTCCACCCCGGTGCTTCAGGACGCTCTAGTCCGCTTAGTGGGACTCATGGAGAGTGTGGCTCAGGCCGGTCTTCTTCCTACTGCACCAGCCGTCTCTCAGGCTGGGGGAGGGACCCAGACTTCTGCTACTCGCACACCAGAGCAGCTAGATCCTCAGTTCCAGACTCCGGTACCTCAGACGGCCGGAGTAGCTCAACGGGCATTGTGGCCCTGGTAGTTGAGGGAGCAGCTATGTCAGCAGATGCTTTATGGAGATCTGATAGATTCACCAAGTTATTCACTACTACATTTACTGGTGCACCATCAGAGGATCCCCAGGATTATTTGGACAGCTGTCATGAGGTTCTTCGGAACATGGCCATAGTAGAGTCCAATGGAGTTCATTTTGCTAATTTTCGTCTTTCGGGTTCAGCCAAGACTTGGTGGAGAGACTATTGCTTGACCACCATTGACTTGGGCTCAGTTCTCTTAAGTTATTCGTGGGGAAGTTCCTTCCAGTTACTCAGAGGGAGGATCTTCGGAGGCAGTTTGAGCGCCTCCAGCAGGATCTATGCCTGTCACTCAGTACGAGACCAGGTTTATCACTCTAGCTCGGCATGCCACAATGATACTCTCCACTGATCGTGAGAGAGTGAAGAGGTATATTAAGGGTTTGGCTCAGCCCATCAGGCTTCAGATGGGAAAGGAGTCAGGTACTGATATTTCGTCCACGATGCGGCCAATATGGCTCGGAGGATTGAGATGATTATGTCACAGGATGGTGGTCAGGGGGCTGACAAGAGGCCCCGTCACTTCGGTCGATTCAGTGGAGCCTCTTCTGGGGGTAGGGATTCTTCAGGCAGAGGTCATCCTCCCAGATCCTATCAGTCGGCACTTCAGGTAGCTCACAGTGCACCGCCAGCTCCAATTGGTACACCACCAGCACCTATCAGTGCACCGCCGCTTCAGAGTTTCCAGGGTGGTTATCAGGGTCGACAGGGCCAGTTCCAGAGTGAGCAGCCACATCAGCAGGGGCCTTGTTATACTTGCGGTGGATTGGGGCATATTTCTAGGTTTTGTCCCCGAGGTTCTGGTGGGTCTCAGTACCAGGGTTCCCGTGCCATGGTTCCCGCATCAGGCGCACCCCCACCCCTCAGCTAGCCAGTGGTGGCGGTCAGGGTGCTAGAGGTAGAGGTTAGACTCATAGAGGTGGAGGACATGCCACGAGAGGTGGAGGTCAGGCCGCAGTAGGTCGACCTAGAGATGATCAGGTTGGAGGGGCTCAGCCCCGGTGCTATGCTTTTCCTGCCAGGCCTGATGCTGAGGCTTCTGATGCAGTTATTACAGGTACGATTTCAGTTTGCAGCCGAGAGGCTTCGGTGTTATTTGATCCGGGTTCTACATTCTCCTATGTGTCTTCATATTTTGCCCCTTATTTGAGTATGCCCCGTGATTCCTTGAGTACTGTTGTGCATGTGTCTACACCGGTGGGTGATTCTATAGTGGTAGATCGAGTCTACCATGCTTGCTTAGTAGTCATTGCTGGTCTGGAGACTCAGGTTGATCTTTTGCTTCTTGATATGGTTGACTTCGATGTTATATTGGGGATGGATTGGTTATCCCCCTATTGTGCTATTCTGGACTGTCATGCCAAGATAGTGACCTTGGCCTTGCCAGGGGTGCCTCGTTTGGAGTGGAGGGGGACTCCTAGTCATTCTTCTAGTAGAGTCATTTCTTATATGAAGGCTCGGCGCATGGTCGAGAAGGGTTGTTTGGCCTATCTGGCCTATGTTTGTGATTCTAGCATCGAGGTTCCTTCCCTGGAGTCTGTGCCCATGGTTCGTGAGTTTCCAGAGGTATTCCCTGCTGACCTGCCGGGTATGTCTCCCGATAGGGATATTGATTTTTGTATTGAGTTAGCTCAGGGCACCCAGACTATTTCTACTCTGTCGTATCGTATGGCCCCGCCAGAGTTGAAGGAGTTGAAAGATCAGTTGTAGGATTTGCTGGATAAAGGCTTCATTAGGCCTAGTGTTTCTCCTTGGGGTGCTCCAGTATTGTTTGTCAAGAAGAAAGATGGCTCGATGAGGATGTGTATTGACTACCGGCAGTTGAATAAGGTTACTATTAAGAACAAGTATCCTTTTGCCGAGGATTGATGATTTATTCGACCAGCTTCAGGGTGCTTCAATGTTTTCCAAGATTGACTTGAGATCTGGTTACCATCCGCTGAGGATTAGGGCGTCTGGTGTCCCTAAGACAGCCTTTCGCACTCGTTATGGGCATTATGAGTTCTTGGTGATGTCATTTGGGTTGACCAATGCCCCCGCTGCTTTTATGGAGTTGATGCACCGAGTATTCAGGCCTTATTTTGACTCATTTGTGATTGTTTTCATTGATGATATTTTGATTTACTCTCGCAGCCGAGAGGAGCATGAGCAGCACCTTAGAGTCGTCCTCCAGTCTTTGGGGGATAGTCAGTTGTATGCAAAAATTTCCAAGTGTGAGTTCTGGTTGAGTTCAGTTGCATTTCTAGGCCATGTGGTATCGTCAGAGGGTGTTCAGGTGGATCCCAAGAAGATTTCAACAGTCAGAGATTGGCCTAGACCCACCTCAGCTACAAAGATCCGGATTTTCTTGGGCTTAGCAGGTTATCGCCGGTTTGTGAAGGGTTTTTCATCCATTTCAGCCCCGATGACCAGGTTGACTCAGAAGAATGCTCAGTTCAGGTCGTCTGATGAGTGTGAGGCGATCTTTCCGAAGCTCAAGACAGCCTTGACCACGGCACCAGTGTTAGTTTTTCCCACAGGTTCAGGATCGTATACCGTGTATTGTGATGCTTCACGGGTTGGGCTTGCTGCAGTGTTGATGTAGGATAGCAAGGTTATAGCCTATGCTTCTCGTCAGTTGAAGGTTCATGAGAAGATCTATCCAGTTCATGACTTGGAGTTAGCAGCTATTGTGTATGCATTAAAGATTTGGAGGCATTATTTGTATGGTGTGTCATGTAAGGTGTTCACGGATCATAAGAGCTTACAGTATCTGTTCAAACAGAAGGAGTTGAACATGAGGCAGAGGAGATGGTTAGAGTTGCTGAAGGATTATGATATTACCATTCTTTATCATCCCGGGAAGGCCAATATGGTGGCCGATGCTTTGAGCCGGAAGTCATCCAGTATGGGTAGTCTTGCCTACTTATCAGTCGGAGAGCGACTTCTTGCTTTGGATGTTCAGGCTTTAGCCAACCTATTTGTGAGATTGGAGGTTTTTGAGACTGGAAATGTATTGGCCCATATCGTAGCCCGTTCTTCTTTGTATGACCATATTCGGGCCAGGCAGTATGATGATCTCCATTTATGTGTTCTTAGAGATAGAGTCAGGCACGGAGATGCCAAGCAGGTTACGGTTGATGTTGAGGGAGTTTTGAGGATGCAGGGTCGGATTTGTGTACCTGATGTGGATGGTATTCATAAGTTGATACTTCAGGAGGCCCATAGTTCCCGGTATTCTATTCATCTGACCGCTGCAAAGATGTACCAGGACTTGCGGGAGCACTATCGGTGGCGGAGGATGAAGAAGGATATTGTAGCTTATGTAGCTCGGTGTTTGAACTGTCAGCAGGTTAAGTACGAGCACCAGAGACCCGGTGGTTTGATGCAGCAGATTCAGCTTTCCAAGTGTAAGTGGGAGCATATCACCATGGACTTTGTAGTTGGACTCCCACGGACTCAGAGGATGTTCGATGCAGTATGGGTCATTGTGGATAAGCTGACCAAGTCAGCACACTTCATTCTAGTATCAGTTTCGTATTCAGCAGAGAAGTTGGCAAGGATCTATATGAGAGAGATTGTTAGACAACATGGTGTGCCCATATCCATTATATCAAACCGAGGTACTCAGTTTACCTCCAATTTCTGGAGAGTATTTCAGCGAGAGTTTGGCACCTAGATTGATTTGAGCACCGCATTTCATCCTCAGACGGACGGACAGTCCGAGTGTACTATTCATATTTTGGAGGATATGTTGCAATCTTGTGTTATTGACTTTGGAGGTTCATGGGACCAGTTCTTGCCTTTAGCTGAGTTTGCCTACAACAACAGCTATCGGTCGAGCATTCAGATGGCTCCGTATGAGGCGTTGTATAGTAGACGGTGTCGGTCTCTAGTCAGATGGTTTGAGCCGGAAGAGGCTAGATTTTTGGTTTCTGAGTTAGTCCAGTATGCCTTGGACAAGGTGAAGATCATTCAGGATAGACTTCTTATAGATCAGTCCAGGCAGAAGAGTTATGCGGATCGTAGAGTTCGAGATTTTGCATTTATGATAGGCGACCGGGTATTTCTTCGGGGTGTCGCCCATGAAGGGCGTGATGAGATTCGGAAAGAAGGGCAAGTTAAGCCCTAGGTACATTGGTCCATTTGAGATTCTGGACAAGGTAGGAGAGGTGGCCTACAGACTTGAATTGCCACCTAGTTTGTTAGGCGTGCATCCGGTATTTCACGTATCTATGCTCCGGAGGTATATTGCAGATCCATCTCATGTACTTGACCTCGGTGGTGTCCAGTTGGACAAGGATTTTTCTTATGAGGAGGAGTCGGTAGCCATATTAGACGAGCAGGTGCGACAGTTGAGATCGAAGAGTTATCCTTCGGTTCGTGTCCAGTGGAGAGGTCAGCCTATTGAGGCAGCTACTTGGGAGTCTGAGCCCGACATGTGGAGCCGTTATCCCCACCTTTTCTCCGATTTAGGTACTTTTCTATGTCCGTTCGAGGACGAACGGTTGTTTTAGAGGTGGAGATTGTGATGATCCAAAAGGTCATCTTGTGTAAATTTAGCAAAAACTATGTTCCGAGGCCCCAAAAACCTCCGTTAATCTCACCTCGATGTGTGTGCTCAGCCCGAACGCGTAGCCGGGAAATCTTTGTGTGTAGATGTGTTGAACAGTTGAATTTATGATAATTAATGGAATAAAGTTGACTTTGGTCAAAAATTTTGGTAAACGGACCCGGACCCGCGATTTGACGGTCCCGGAGGGTCTGTAGGAAAATATAGGACCTGGGCGTATGCCCGGAATCGAATTCCGAGCTCCCAAGTCCGAGCAATGAATTTTTATAGAAAATTATTTTCTGAAAATAAGAAAGACTTTTGAAAGTGAACTTTGATGTGATATCTGTGTTACCGAGCCCGTATATTGGTTCCGGAGCCCAGAACAGGTTTGATATGGGTTATATGAGTTATCTGTAAAATTTGGTAAGAAACGGACTTGGTTTGACGTGTTTCGGATCAAAATCGGAGAATTTAGAAGTTTATGAAGTTTGAGAAAATTATATAGATTTTGGAGTTTAATTCATTTTTTTTTATGTTATTTTGATGGTTATATTACTCGAATAAGTTCGTAGGATGATTTTGAAGTCGTTTGTACATTTGGTTTTGAGCCCCGAGGGCTCGGGTGAGTTTCGGGTAGGTGTCGGGGTGCTTAACTTAGGAAATTTATGGTGTTTTAGGCTGTATCTGGTGTCCAGTTATTCCTTCTCCGTGATCGCAGTGTGTTGCACGCGATCGCGGTGTGCATTTTGGGAAGGGGTCAATTTTATCTGCGCGATCACAAAGAGCTGAGTGTGAACGCGGAGCCTTAGGGTTTAGCTCTACGCGATTGCACCACTATGTCCGTCATCACGTAAGTCTCATGTGGGGTTAGGGGCTGAGTAGCGAATTGTTCTATGCGAACGCATTCTTTCGATCGCGATCGCGTGGGTCCGCATCCGGTTTCTCTACAATCGCAGCCTTCACTTCGCGAACGCGTAAGTCTAAGGCCAGAACTCTCCGCGATCGCAGGGCACATGTCGCAATCGCGTAGAGTAATATCGCCTAGTTATTTAAAGTGTCCAAAAACAGAATACCCATTACGGATTTTCATATTTTCACCATCTCCTTCTTCTCCAAGTCCCATAGCCGAGTTCCAAGCTGCCCTTCCTCCATAACCACTTAGGTAAGTGATCTTAACTCTAGTTTCTTCCATTTTCCTTCATCAAATACTAAATTCTAGGCCCAAAAACATGGAATCAAGGGTAGAAATTGGAGGATTTGGGTAGAGTTAGGACTTTTGGAAATTTTGGGAATTCAACCTCATTTTGGGATCGGATTTCAAAATAAATTACATATTCGGGTTCGTGGGGGAATGGGTGATCGGGTTTTGGTCCGAACCTCGAGTTTGGACCAAGCGGACCCGGGGTCTAATTATGGTATTTTTTGAAGAATTATGGGAAATGTATAAATAGGCTGGGATTGAGTTATTGAATTATTATTGATGTTATTAAGTCAGTTATTTCTAGATATTATCGTTTCGGAGTCGGATTCAAGAGGAAAGGCCGTGATTGAGGCTTGACTTGCATTCTTGGAGCCGAGGTAAGTGATTGGCCTAACCTTAGCTTGAGGAAATAGGTATAGAGTCTTATTTTCTATGTGTAATTCATGTCCAATGTATAGGTGAGGTGACGGGTACCTATATGTTGTGACAAATCATGCTCGTAAGTCGATTTTGATGAGTTGTTTAATGCTCTTTGATATTCTCCGTGTTGTGAATTATTGGGAACCTTGAAAGTGGTACCTTGAGGTCATTTCATGACGTAGAAAGTTATTGACTATGTGGTCGGTCGAGGATTTTTACTGTTGACATTATACCTCTGAGTGAGATTGGTTATAGCTGAGTCCCTTGCCAGGACAGCTATAATTTTGTTGATTATTTCTGAACATTTGAAATGTCGTATTGTTAAATTTTCATATCAATTGTTGCTTTTACACTCACCATGCACGAGGGGACATTCTGTGCTATGTTTATGTTGTTTATGCACGAGGGGACATTCCGTCCCGTGATTGTGATGTTTTATGCACGAAGGGACATTCCGTGCCATGTTTATATTATTTATGCGCGAGGGGACATTCTGTGCTGATTGATTATTATTTATGCGCGAGGGGACATTTCGTGCCGTGTTTATGATATATATATGCACGAGGGGACATTCCGTGCCGTGATTGTGATGTTTTATGCACAAGGGGACATTCCGTGCCATATTTATGTTGTTTATGCACGAGGGGACATTTCGTGCCATATTTTATATTATTATGCACGAGGGGACATGCCGTGCCGTTTCTTTTCACTGTTTAATTTGTGTTGTCAATCCCCATTATTATTTTAGGATATTTTATATTGTTGTTTCGTTTCCGTCATTTCAGTATTTGCTATCTTTTGTCCCCAACATGTTCTTCCCCGTAACTGTATTCTTGTTTATTTTTCTGCTATACCAATAAACTGCACAAGTACAATTTGTTGTCGTGTCCTAGCCTCGTCACTACTTCGCCGAGGTTAGGCTCGGCACTTACTCAGTACATGGGGTCGGTTATACTGATGTTACACCTGTACTTCTTTATGTTGTGCAGATTACGCAGCCGGACCCAATGGACATCGCTAATGGGAGTGTCCTTCAGTTCATTCCAGACGACACCGAGGTAGTTTCGCATGGCGTTCGTGGATCTCGGCGTCCCTGTCTATCTATCATTCTGTCATTTATGTATTTTCCAGATAGATACATCACTTTATTTTCAAACTGTTGTTTTTAGTCAAACCTTAGACTGGTTCATGAGGTTGTGACTCCACTTCTGGGTTGTACTTAAAGGGATTTCTGCGTTAATAGCTATTGTTATTTACAATTATGTTAATGCTTCCGCACTTTATTTCAATTATCTAGTCAGTGTTTGTTATTTTCACTTATTAATAAATCAATTCAGTTAACATGTTGGCTTGCCTAGCGGGTGCAACGTTAGGCGTCATCACAATCTGAAGATGGGATTTCGGGTTGTGACACTTGTCTAATTCAAAGCATGTTTGTTTTTAGGAATATAAGAGATTGAGTCAAATTAAAAAGCTAGTTTCAATTAGGCATCCATGGGGTAAGCGTCCAGTTTCTGATTATCAAGCAGTGAAATAAAGTCACCTTAGCAAAGTGATTCAATTGTCACATAATTGGACTTTGAGCCCTTCCACACTTGGCCACGTTTTTTAAGGGTGTTTTAATCTTTATCTTATAATTTATTAATTAACTAAGTACGTCTCGTTACCCGATAATTAATTAATTACCCATATAATTAAAAATTATCTCAAATTACTTAAAGTTCTACTCATTTGTAATATAGCTTATACATCATACTATCACGGTCATGTGGTACCATATAAAATAAATGCGTACATTATTATTTTATTAAAATATCCATGTAAAAAGATAATATATTTTCTCAATTTTTAATTTTCCTAATTTCATATAAAGAGTAAAAGGTTTCGTATACTTAATTATTAAATTGGTAAAAAGATAACTTTTTTTTCTTGTGAGAAAATAATTTATATCTTTATAATAATAAAAATCTCATAAATTTTCTCATATTATGTGTATAATTTAAAACATATTCAAAAGTAGTTATATATGTAGCCACATATCTTCTATTTTCTTACAACTATGAGAAGTTCAATGATTTATTTCTCAACCGCTTGAATTTCTATGCATGGGCATGTGGTAAATGATTCCATGGTTCATACTTGTTTCACTGCTAAAAACTAGATGCCTAGTATATTAGTACTTAAAGTGCTTTTAAACAGCTTTATCTAAGAATTGTTGTGAATGATCGATTGTTGCCCAACGTTAATGATATTATTGCATGGTTCTTAGTGTCTTTTTCTCTTTATTGACTGTTTTTTCATTCATGTCCAATTCTATTTGCTTGTCCATGTTCTCTAAGGGAGCAATAGTCAAGGATTTATTAAATAACTTCAAAAAAAGGAAGTCTTTTCCATATGCAAATCACTCTGCGCTAGGGGTATGCATTATGCGGTTTTAACTTTGTGCAAAAGTTACAACAGTCTGACAAGAAGTTATTAAGATTTGGTCCAAAAAAAGTTTCACTCAAAATATCATATAAAATATATATAACGATATCAAAGTTGTTAAACTTACGGGGTATAATATCCTTCCCCCTTTAAAACATTCGTCCTCGAATGTTAACTCTTAGAGATTTATAAAATTTTCACAAGGGTCTCCTCTGTAACTAAACTAAAACTCAATCTCTATCTGAAGTCTCGACTATTTACAACCTTTTCTACTTTAGTATCTCGTATCGTTTTCACCTTTACCTGACTTACCTTTCAATCTAACGTCGTACCTTCTGTTTCTTTCATATCCAGTTTTGGTTTTGCCTTTAGGATCGGGTTCATATACAATCTATTGTGATGCTTTATGGGTAGGTATCGGATGTGTGTTGATGCAGGATGGTAGGTGTCACGCCCCGAACCTGGGGAGGCATGGCTGGCACCCGGTGTCGTACTGGCCCGAGCGAACCACTCTGTAACTCATGATCGTTCGACCAAAACTAGAACATACATAGTTCGAGTTAGCTGGACTCATTCCTTTTGTAACTATCATGGGCCCACATGGCCACAACTCATAATGTACAATTGTAAGTGGAAAACACTATTTTACTGAACCATTTTTCTTAAAACATGAATACATATGGGCCGTCAAGGCCTCTGATATACTGTACAAAATGAACCTCTGTCTATAAAGCCTCTAAGATTATTTGACATTAAATGGGGCAGGGTACCGGTCTACCCATAGGTCTATAGCAAAACTCTGACACGATGATTCATACACTCGGTTGCACTCCAAATGAGGCGGAGTCTTACCAATCCTTCGTTGAGTGAAAATCTCGTCTACTATTAGAGATCGTCAAACTGATTATCTATATCTGCGAGAAAACACTGTATCACTGAACCATTTTTCTAAAAACATGAATACATATGGGCCGTCAAGGCCTCTGATATACTGTACAAAATGAACCTCTGTCTATAAAGCCTCTAAGATTATTTGACATTAAATGGGGCAGGGTACCGGTCTACCCATAGGTCTATAGCAAAACTCTGACACGATGATTCATACACTCGGTTGCACTCCAAATGAGGTGGAGTCTTACCAATCCTTCGTTGAGTGAAAATCTCGTCTACTATTAGAGATCGTCAAACTGATTATCTATATCTGCGAGAAAACACTGTATCACTGAACCATTTTTCTAAAAACATGAATACATATGGGCCGTCAAGGCCTCTGACATACTGTACAAAATGAACCTCTGTCTACAAAGCCTCTAAGATTATTTGACATCAAATAAGGAAGGGTACCGGCCTACCCACAAGTCTGTAGCAAAACTCTGACACGATGACTCATAGACTCGGTTGCACTCTGAATGAGGGGGAGTCTTACCAATCTTTCGCTAAGTGTCAATCTCGTCTACTATGAGGGATCGTCAAACTGATTATCTATACCTGCTGCATGAAAACGCAGCGTCCCCAGGCAAAAGGGACGTCAGTACGAATAATGTACCGAGTATGTAAGGCAATATACTGAAAGCTAAAACTGAATTGATAATATAATAACTGAAAGTAACTGGGAGTCAAAGATAATTTGAAGATATACTCACCTGCTGACTCAACTCTCTCAATATAGTAAGTAAAATAATTGTATAATGCTCGGTATATATAATTGTTTTGCGTAGTAGGCTCGCTCATAGGCGCTCGGCCATACTAGGATCTGTATCTTGACAAACTGGGCTCGCTCATAGGCGCTCAGCCACAGTAGGCTCGGTATATAACTTACCATCTGATCTGAGGTTGCCCAATAGGGGTCTGCCCATCGATTATAGCTCGATGGTAATGAAAATGTTGTAATACTCTATATATAGAGTTTCTGCTCTTTTGACTGGAAAAAGAAAATACTCAATTGAATATGAAGTCCCGATAAGGAGATATTGTAACTTACAGGACTAGAAAATATACGTAAATTTCGGGATATGAATTTTTATTTATGCCTCGTTATCAAACTCGTATAATTACGAGATCATGCAAAATGAAGAAAAGGCTTAGCCTTAATATACCCAGACCCCTTAACCAATTAAGACTTGAGCCGCATGAATCAGTGAGATAGAAGGTGACGTTGTCGACTAGGGAATTATCAGAATGTCACGTAACTCATCTTTTGGCAATGAGAAATTGAAAAACGAGACAACATATCTTCATCGAAGAACAAACTGTCTCAAAAGTATGAGAACGACTGAAGAGAGGATCAGCTAATTAGCTCTCTCCGTATTTCATTGGTATAGTGTTAAATCATGCATCACCACATTCACTTGATTGTTAATATTATTCAGTACGTAACAACTTTGGGAAATAAAACTCAAGTTGAGGAAACACACAACTCTCTATTTCAAGATGTGTATTGGTGAAGCTTTTTTTTTTTTAAGGCCAGCCAGTTCAAGGCAAAGTAGACCAAGGAACCAAAAATTTTCAAGCTCCAAAATTTCAAAGTTTGTCTTTCCTCGTATTGATTTAGTTGGAGTGGAGAGAGATCATTTGAAGCTTGTCTAATTCAAAGCATGTTTTTTTTGAGAAATATAGGAGATTGAATAAAATTAAAAAGCTTGTTTCAATTAGGCATCCACGGGGTGAGCGTCCAGTTTATGATTATCAAGCAGTGAAATAAAGCCATCTTATCAAAGTGATTCAATAGTTGTGAGCATGTGATTTTTACTCGCCGTATCGTCCTATAAAAATCCCAATAAATCAATTGATTTTATGAATATTGATTGATTCTTCAGTAATTAATTGTGAATTATCTGCATTGCTTGCATATCCATAATTCATCTTTCAAAATCATTGAAATTCTGCATTATGAAGTTATTGGTTATAATTATTTAAATGGTAGACAAATGACGAGTATCTAACGTAATGTAGTTTTTAATAACTAATTACTACAGAAATTAATCATCTTTTATTCGATAAAACACGGGTTGAATTAGGAATATAGAATTGGTCGTGCCATTCTTGATTAATCTGTAAGTAAATAAGGATTAAGTTATTACTACATTCCTTGGTTTAAATTAGAGTTGAATTTAACTAATTGATTTTAGTTAAATAAAG
>MDKJ01154109.1:0-26055 GCA_005239525.1 Nicotiana knightiana
TACGTAAATTCCCTGTGGGATCGACTCTGGGCATAATACCCTGGATTATATTTACAACGCCCGTTTAGTCTTTTATTAGACATAGTTGAGCGTGATCAATGGGTCGAGGCAGTTACATTCAAAGTCGTCACTAAGAAAGCAGTGGTGGATTTTGTGCACTCCAACATCATTTGTCATTTTGGTATCCCAAAAACTATCATTATCGACAATGCTGCAAATCTAAACAGTCATTTGATGAGGGAGGTATGTGAACAGTTTCAAATCACACCGTAATTCCACCCATTACCATCCCAAAGCCAATGGCACCGTTGAAGCAGCCAATAAGAATATCAAGAAAATCCTTAGAAAAATGATCAAAATTTCCAGACAGTGGCATGAGAAGTTTCCTTTTGCATTATTGGATATCGCACGACCATGCACACGTCAGTTGGGGCTACGCCTTATCTATTGGTTTATGGCACTGAAGCCGTGATCCCCGCGGAAGTCGAAATTCCCTCCCTTCAGATCATTGTCGAAGCTGAAATTGAGGATGATGAATGGGTTAAAGCTAGGTTAGAATAGTTAACTCTGATTGATGAGAAAAGAATGGCCGCAGTTTGTCACGGGCAGTTGTACAAACAAAGAATGGCCCGCGCTTATAACAAGAAAGTGCGACCTAGGAATTTTGGAAGTGGGGCAACTCGTCCTGAGACGTATCCTCCCACACCATGAAGAGGCGAAAGGAAAATTCTCCCCAAATTAGAAAGGTCCATACATTATAAGGAAACTTCTACCAAAAGGAGCATTGTACTTAGGGGACATCGAAGGAAATGATCCCGAAACAGCTGTCAATGCAGATGCAGTCAAAAGGTACTATGTTTGACCTTTTTTTGATGTTGGTTCTCCCGATCGAAATGATGAAGGATTTCATTCACGCTACCCCAAACACTACCAACTTTTGTAAAACCTTTTGAGCCGATTAATTTTCTTTGAACCTCTTTGGAACCTGAAAGTGTTATTATTTAAAAAAAATGATGAAATGGAAAACAAAAGAAAAAATGAAAAATCAATACAAAAACCAAAACAAAAATGTTTCACTGAACTATGTTCGACTTGATTTCGAAAGGATACGTAGGCATCCTCTCTTTGGGGTTCAGTCACACCAAAATAAAAATTCCACATTTCCCCAAGAGTTTAAGCTGGGGCAAATGTTGTAATGTGTTTGGCGATGATTTCGCCTGAGAGGTTCCAAATTTGTAATTCAATACAAATTCTTTTCACCAAAACCCTGTTCAATTCCTTCCAATCAATCAGCAAAGATGTCCAAAATTGGAGGATACAGTCTTCGGATCCGATACAAGCAAATGAGAGAGTCTTTTCGGTGAAAACCCACACGGGCACCGTAAGGCGACTGTAATAAGAGAAATTAAAATGAGAGAGTCTCATTGGTGAAAACCCACACGGGCACCGTAAGGCGATGGTAAGCAGGGAAATCAAAATGAGAGAGTCTTGTTAGTGAAAACTCGCAAAGAGCACTACAAGGCGATGGTGAGAATAGAAATGAGAGAGGTCAGTTGGTGAAAACCCGCAAAGGGCGCCACTGATCAAAAAAGGACAATGCGTCACTGATATGGACACAGTCTGGGACCACATTTCTCAATCTCGGGGTGATAGTTGTGATGAATTTCTGAGAGTCGGACAACTTACACGGATCAGGCATCCATTCCAAAAGGCATGTCATGTTCATTGAAGTCCGCATGCACTCCAGATAAGTCCTTCCTTCCTTTCCCAAAAATGGATACCTCCTGTTTAAATTTATTATCCATTCTATTATTTACTTTCTTTTGAATCCCTTTCGGTCTAACTCTTTTCCGAAATTAAGGCAAAGAAAGATTGGCAAAAATGATTTACAGGGTTCTCATTTGATACGGGCTAGTATGCAAAAAGGCACCCAGCCTCGTCAGGGGCATCGAGTCGATCTCGACTGGACTTAGCGGCCGATGCTTCAAACACAGAACCATATGAAAGGAGAATATCGAATTGAAGTGCTTATGAAGGCAAATGAAGTTGGAAAGGTTAAGTCACACGCGACTAACCATTGCAGCAGAATTGGAGGAGCCAAAATTCTCCCCGATACTTAGAAAATCCAAAAGAAAAACCAAAGTAAAAGGCATGCAAAGGAAAAATAAAGTCAAAATGTTGGGTTCCACGAGACCGATCGCCATGGTAAAATCTGGAAAGCCAGGGTCCCCGGGTTTAGAAATGAAACCCAATCCTCAGCGAGAAAGCAAGAAAACAGTTGAGATCTTCGTCAAAGGGGCCGAGATCAAGCAGTTGAAATAATCAAGGCCGCAAAACCAACCACCATTTCAAAATAACAAATTGTTCTTTGTTTGAAAATAGGAAACAGGTGCAACTCGAAAGAAACCGTGCAAAAATTAGGTGCAACAAGAAAAATTGCGCAAGGGCTAGAAGGAGCTCTGCAACATTGACTCCAAAAAGGGAAGTTTCCCCCAAAAATCCTTTCCCTCACTCACTCATCCTTTGAAAATAAAATGAAAATAAAAAAAAAGAAAAAAAAAAGAGAATAAAAGAAAAAGAAGAAATAATATTGAAAATGATTCAAACCTAAAGTGTCATAGGGTCCCCCAATCCCTAGCTAAACCTTTTCCAACCAAAGGATATTCCATTCCTTAGTTGATGCCAGCATAAGGTCCCACTCCCTAGCAGACAACAGCATAACCTTGTGATCTTTTTTTGACAACAACATAACCTGTTGATCTTTTCCTGACACTAGCATAACACGGTGATCTCTTTTCCTGGCAACAACATAACCTGTTGACCTTTCCAGACACCAGCATAACCTGGTAATCTTTTCCTGACAACAGCATAACCTGTTGATCTCTTCCTGACACTGGCATAACGTAGTGATCTCTTTTCCCCGGAAATATCATAACCTGTTGACTTTTCCAGACACCAGCATAACCTGGTGATCTTTTCCTGACAACAGCATAACCTGTTGATCATTTCCTGACACTGGCATAACCCAGTGATCTATTTTCCAGGCAACAACATAACCTGTTGACCTTTTCAGACACCAACATAACCTGGTGATCTTTTCCTGACAACAACATAACCTGTTGATCTTCTCCAGATATCGGCATAACCTGGTAATCTCTTTCCTGGCAATAGCATAACCTATTGATCATTTCTTGACACTGGCATAACCCAATGATCTCTTCTTCTGGCAACATCATAACCTGTTGACCTTTCTAAACACTAGCATAACCTGGTGATCTTTTCCTGACAATAACATAACCTGTTGATCTTCTACAGATATCAGCATAACCTGATAATCTCTTTCCTGGCAACAACATAACCTGTTAACCTTTTCCCAAACACCAGCAAAACCCGGTGATCTCTTTGTTGACAACAACATTACCTGTTGATCTTTTCCTGACACTAGCATAACCCGGTGACCTTTTTTCCTGGAAACATCATAATCTGTTGACCTTTTCCCAGAAAGCGGCATAACCTGGTGATCTTTTCTTGATGACAGCATAACCTGTCGATCTTTTCCAATATAGGGTCTCCAATCCCTAGTTGATTTCACTTTTAGTCATTAGGGTATCCACCCCCTAGTCTACATTCACTCCGGGTACACCATTCCTGACTTTTCATTGCTTTCAATAATAAAGTAGCATAGATTTTATTACAATAACTCATGAAATTTTTCCTAGTGAAGACTGGGGCAGAAAATTTCGTTCGTTTGTTCTTGATTTGTGCAGATTACATTTTAGGACAAGGGATTTGAGATGACAAAAGACGAAATTTCGGTCCAGAATAAAAAAAAAAGAGAAAAGAGAACGCCAAACCCTAAAGTACAGAAGCGACAAAGATGCGGACTGCTCAGGACAAGATTGAAGTCGCAAGCTACGCATGTCCCGTCCTAATCCAAAAAGCCGAAGAAGATTGAACTAGCACATACAACTAACAAGCACTAAGATTCAAATCGGAGTATGTGTAAAGAAGCAGCCAAGATTCAAGGTCAAGCTTCAGAAGGCTAATAGATTGGAATCTTGTAACTCATAGTTGATAGGTTTAGTTTAGTCTTTTTCATTTTGATTTTGGTGTAATAAGGAGCTCAGCAAGCAGTAACAGCAGCAACAACAGTAAAACCGCAGTTACCCGGTAGTCCCAGCTACCAAAACTTCTAGAACTACACTGACCTGATTCCTTTATAACCAAGGATATGTAGGCAACCTTTGAAGCAAGGTTCGGTCAAACTTTTAAAAGCGCTTCGCATGGAGTATTTGAATGGGTAAAAGTTGTTCATGATTGCTCACTTTGTCTTTGCCCGAAAACTCTTCGTTTTTCCGAGCAAAGAGGGGCAGCTGTGAGCATGTAATTTTTCACCTACTACATACTCCTACAAATTTTGATATATGATTCAATTTTTATGGATTTTTGTTAAATTCCAGTGTTTATTTGTGAATTATTTTCACTGTATGATCATAAATTATATTTTAAAATTTATAATAATAACAAATAAATTTTAAAATTCCATAATTAGGTTTTGGTTCAATTTAATACTTAGTGGCCTAATTCAATCATTTTATTAAAAAAAAATTACAAAAATTGCTCTTCAAGTGATTATGAGTGATAATTAATAGTTTCACTTTTAATTAACTCATTAATTAAGTTATAATTAGATGAAATTAGGTTAAAATTAATTATTATTAAATTAGAATTACTTAATTTGATTAATTGACCTAAGTATACTAAAAAGGGGGCTAAAATCGGACTGGGCTAATTGAAACCAAGCCCAAATGCCTAATACCCATACACCCATCCCAATTGCCCTAACTCGGTCTAGCCCCCATATTACCCAAACGACCTCGTTTCAATTCAAATCAATCCCAGTCGTTGGATCGTTTTGATCTAACGGCTCCCAAAGTCCCCTCCCCTTCCTATGTCCAAACGGACCCCTACCCCCCAGAACACCCCCCACTCTCTCGTCTCTCTCCCCAGATCAAACCCTAGCCGCCCTTAGACCCCCCCACTGGCTCCGCCGTCCTCCGCCGCCCAAAAATCGCCTGCCGGCGGCGGAACCACTCCAAATCACCCCAAAACTTCACCAAATGATCTTCTTCTCCCTCTCAACCATAATATCTCACCTATCTCCCCAAAAACCTTTACAAATTTCTTTAATTTCAGATATAAGAATCTGAAAAACCTAAAAAATCTCACTGGCCGATTTCAAAGAAACTAACGACTCAAACATGTGCCAACCTAACTGGTACTCCCTCTCTCACTTTCTTTGTTTAAATAATTGGCTACCTAGGTTAGGTTCTGTCTTAGCCATTTAAACCTTGAACTTTTAGTTTAGGTTTTCATAACCTTCTTCGATATGTTTGTTCAACTCTTGTGGTTGACTAATTTTGAAGTTTTGTATATTTGTCTTAGCTTGTTTCTTTTGTTATTTAACACTGATTTGTTAGCCTAGGGTTTCATAATATATTATTTTCTGCCGTTAGTCCTTAACTTGTATTAATTGATCAACTTCCGTTTGTAGTTTACTCACGCAATATTCAGGGCTATTTGAATTAGTAACCTAGTTTTAACTTCTGAATTCGTTTGTTTTGGTTTGAGTGTTTTCATAATTTCTTTTGTCCTGCTTCCCTTAATGTTTTCTGTTTTAAAATATCCATTCAACTTCTGATATTCCATTCCAAAGCATTAGGAACTATTTGTGTACTTCACTCGGTCAGTGCTAATTTGCTAGTAATACTGTGTTGAAATTCTGATTTTTGTTAATCATACATGGGTAGCTTAACTTAGGCTTGCTTCTTCTGCCGTTGATCATTGTATATTGTTCTAAAGTAAAGGTCTAACTCCTAATTTAGGATAATTAACCAAGTCTAATAGCTAAGCTAATCACATAGTAGGATCACTTGAATTAGCTAGTTTAAGTCCTGAAAATAATTTACCTAGGATCAATTGCTAGTCTTTATTTAGGGTTTTAAAACTCAGTTTCTTCTTTAGTGGTTAACTATTAAGCTTAATCATTCAAATAGGTCAAATTAGTCAACAAAAATAAATAACTCAGCCTTTAACACTAAAAGGGTAATTACAAGGGTATTGAGGGGTAGTACAGGAATCTCAATTGAAGAATCTTGGGTGTAACAACCTAAGAAACTTCTAGAATTAGGAAATATCAGAAAATTAGATTTTTCTAGGGGGTAAAACAGTAACTTTAGAAGGGGATACAGACTAGAATCAATAAGAATGTTCTAGAAGGGTACAGTTGTCCAATAGGATAAGGTTTGACAGCTGTACCTGTACTATTTTTAGACCAATTAGATAAAGAATATGCTAATAAGATGCTACCCTAAAAATCCCTATTAATATCCTGCCCTATTCTCTGAAAATGGAGACTTTTTCTACACACAGAATTTTACAAGTTTCTACATAGATTTTCCAGAATTTTACACACTTAGAGATAATTCTTCACCTCTGAAAAACAAAAACAAAAAAAACAAAAAAAAAATATGGACTGCAGTATGAGAGCAAAAACAGTTTGAATTGGGTTTTGCTTGTAGCTGTGGTTTTCTTTCCTAAAGACCTGGTTTTACTATTGATTTTGGGTATTCAAGCATTTATTCTCTGGGTTTTTCTTTCCTACTATTGGTGTGGCTGTTGATTCATTGTTGCTGAACTTCAGTTGCTAGTTTCTAGACCTTTATTTGGTCTAGATCTTTTCCTGCTATTATTTCACTTTTTGAGGTATGTAACATCCTGTTCCTTAAGTGAAATACTGACTAAATCTTGTGTTTGGAACTTGTGTTTCTTTTGGCTGAAATTTGTTGTTAGAACCCTGAACTTAGGGTTGTTCAATGACAACAAACTATATGCTAATGTTCTCCTAAATGCTTGCTGAATTCCGTCATGAAACCTGAAGCATGTTGCCGTGAATATGCTTGATTTGAGGTTGTGCTTATTTGCTGAATCAGTAGGTTTACATGATTTGGAAATCATGATTAGAAGTTCAGTTTTAATGATTGCACTATGTTAACTGAATCTGACCCCTTTATGGTCAGATTTACTCCCTGATGTTGCATAGATTCATTTTGGTCGTTTCAAAACAGAAGGCGCATGTATTGGGTCCTCGAGCTAGAGGCATCAGTGGACTTAGCAGTGTGGAGTTAGAGTGACAAAGTTAGGATAGTTGTTTAGGGTGAATTTATGAATAAAAACAGTATTTTGTTGTATTTCATTTGTAGAGAGTTCAAGGTCAGCTTGTTTCCTGTTTTAGCTATAATTTAAGTATATTGATCATAGAACTATATCAGCTTATTCAAACTTCAAATTTTAAATTGTAAATATGGACTGGACTCTATTTAAATTTCATTCAGTGGCGTTTTCCTTCTCTTTTTATTTTTTTATTTTTGAAAAATCTGGAATTTTTGTTTTTCTCCAAATTATGAAAGAAATCATGGTGATCTGGGCCAGACCTGTGAACATCATTCAAACTAGGCCAGATTCGTGAATATGGCCCAATTAGGCCCAATAGGGTCTAGATTTCAGGCTATGGGGCCTGGAGAGTTGGACCCAGTAATTACACTAAGTGACTTATGATCGATCCATTTATATCAGTATAATGAGTATTTCATTTACCAAACTTACTGAAAATTTCGTATCACTGAAATGAGTTTCAACGAACAACAAAGGATAGAGTTTAAATCTAAAATTTTTAGATTGCTTTGTTCTGAATGAAAATAGCAAAGATTCAGTTTTACATACTCTAATATTTCTAATTTAAAGTCTTTCCTAAAATGATCAAATAATTTTAACTCAAGAAATCTTGTTATTTTGATTTTCAAACAACCATTTGTAACAAAATTTAAGGAAAGCCTTTTTAGATTCATAAACCATGTATAAAATACCCTTGCTTGCTAAACGGGTCAAATGGTAGTGAAGCCTTACTGTCTTTATATGATGTTATAATCTTAATCCAAGCTTGCTCTATTTATCACCATATAATTCGAAATGTGTTGACATGTTCATTCCCTAAACGTTTTATTTGATTTATTTTAGTTCGAATCATGTATCACCTTTTCGCAAATATCCAAAAACTAGGATGGCCCAAAGTGATAAATTGGGCTAAACATTGCCATAGCCAAAACACTTGTCTTTTAGGATAGCAAACTTAATCTTAGATGACTTTCGTACATATCCTATAGGCTAAAACACCTCTTTTAGACCGAAATCACAAAACTTAGAAAATAATCAACTATTGCTTCAAATAAGCATTCTAACCATCATGACCATAGCCATGATTATATAATCTACACCCGGGTGTGAAAACTCATGCCCCGACTACAACTTCGAACAATAGTAAAAATCACATGTTGTAAATCGCGGGTGCATTTCATGTGGCGCATTTACAATGTGTCCAAGAACGACAAGTGCACGCCATCGTGACTTATTTTAAGAATAATCCATAAATATTAAAAGCGGCAAAAAAGTAAAAAGGCTAAAATGCACAATAGGTTTTTAAATATGTAAATAATCAGATAATTAAGATAAATATCAATAGCTAAGCGACCGTTCTAGAACCACGGAATTCGGGAGTGCCTAACACCTTCGCCCGGGTTAACATAATTCTTTACCCGGATTTCTGCTTCGCAGACATTTTTTTAAAAACAGAGTCAAAATCTCCTCGATTTGGCATTTTAATAAAATAAATGGAGTCCCGGAACACCATAAAAAATGCGAGTGGCGACTCTGAAATCAATAAAAAATCCCAAATTCGATTTATGTCACTTAAATTGGAAAAACTCCCTTATCCCCAACCCATACATGGGTGAAAAAGGAGGTGTGGCAATAATTATGGTAAATTTGTTGAAAGTATAGCTACAAATGATAAATACAATGTAAATATTTGATGTGTTGCGTAATTTTCCCTAGACTCACGCCCAATACGAAGTAGAAAAATGTTAAACTACCTAACCTCTAATCCTAATGCTCGACCTCCACACCTTTCTATTTAGGGTCATGTCCTCGAAAAAGTCGTGCCATGTCTTGCCTAATCATCTCTCTCCAATACTTATTTGGCCACCCTCTACCTCTTCTCATACCCGCCAAAAGCCAAGCACTCACACCTCCTTACCGGGGCATCTACGCTTCTCTTCCGTACGTTTCCAAACCATCTAAGCCTTTCTTCCTGCATCTTGTTATCCACGGGAGCCACTCCCTCGTTCTCCTGAATATCTTCATTCCTAATCTTATCCAATCTAGTGTTCCCGTACATCCATCTCAACATCTTCATCTCTGCTACTTTCATATTTTGGATATGTGAATTCTTGACTAGCCAACACTCTGCCCCATACAACATGACCGGTCTAACTACCGCTTTATAAAACTTACCTTTAAAAATACAACTGACAATAACTATAATTTACGTAAACACTGTCATAAAAACATAAATCATTTGGGAGTGCAACAATGTACTAACTCAGATGAATCTCTAACATTGCATATTTGCATATATAAATTAGCATATATAAAGTATCTCTCTGGCAATACTATCACAATTTATACTCCTCTTCTCAAACACCCTTTGATTTCTCTCCATACATGTGGCGTACACACATCCTACATAAGTCATTTTAAAGATGTGAGTATGCTGTGATCTTACTTTGGCACACTGAATGACCCAAGATATATGGTTTTCCTAATTGTTATCTTAGTGAGGCTGTCTTTGTAACCATTTAAGCAATTTTCTCCAAATTTCTCTGGTGAATTTACACTCTACAAATAAATAGTCTCTAGTATCTAGATTGTTAGACCCCATATTTTTTTTGTACATGAAAGTACGCCATAAATAAATTGGTGAAAGCTCGGAAATGAGATGTTACATCTCGCATTTGCATATGTTAAAATTACGTCGTAAGTTCGAGAATGAGATCATTAGTCGTGCTTATCATTTTGTAGCTCATGGTGCTATCTGCCTCCCCGGGGTTATGTTTATGCACTTAGCATGCTTGTGATCGATATTCGGGCATTTCATGGGTATGAGCATTCTGGCTCGGTAGGTATTTCCTTATAGATTTTTATGTATGGATCGAGTGGTACGCCGCCATGGGTTTGATGTATGGATCGGGTTGTACGCCACAACAATATGATGTATGGATCGGGTTGTACGCCACAACAATATGATGTATGGATCGGGTTGTACGCCACAACGGTATCATGTATGGATCGGGTTGCACGCCGCAACAGTGAGTTGTTGAGTATGGCTCCTTATACTTATTTCGTGTGCCTTGTTTCTCATCTCTAAGATAGGTTCATAGCATCCATTTGGCCATTTTATTCGTTATGCGGGCTTGATAGTTCTTTGCCAGAGTTCGTTCTTCCTTATGGATCATATTCGAGTTGTAGCTTGTTGGTGCAAAGATGGCGTCATATGAGATTTTTGACGGTGTTTGAGGTGGCTTATTTCTCGAGCAGCTTGTACTGGGTGAGAAAAGTTATTGGACCTGAAATCATTACGATCGAAATTATGTAAGGTATATTAAAGAGAAAATATCACTATTCAGTTCAGAATAAGGTAATGCTTCTTACCAAGCGTAGAGACTCCATGATTTATTGATTAGGCAGGAGGCTATGAGCTTCTACGTGTCTCTTTCATCGTTGTAGTATCATGAGGGTTGGATCAGGGCTTATGCGTGTTATGAGTTATACTACATGCATCAAGTTAGTGAACTTGTAACTTTTACAGTTGGAGGATATATGGGCATACAAATTATGTGGTGTATTATGTGGCTTCATCATGGGCTCATGATCATATTTGGTACAACGTATTGATATTGATACGATGCTCGTATGTTAGAATCAGGCCTCATATAGAATTTTAGTTGTTGGAATTTGGTTGGGAGGCTTGTGGGATAAGGTAGCAGGAAGGATCTTCAGTCTTACTCGAGCTAATGTGCTCACGTGGATTGTGGTGGCACAGGTAGGTGCACTAGGTGTTAAACACCGATTTTTGGCAACTCCGAAACAGTTCTTGGCACTTTCGAGGACGAACGTATGTTTAAGTGAGGGAGAATGTAACGACCCCACCGGTCATTTTGATCTATAGCGCGTCGTTCGCCGGTTTGAGGCCTTGAGTAGCTTCACTTCATGTTTTATGACTTGTACGTGCTGTCGAAATTGATTTTCGAGAAGTTCAGAGTTGATTCAGAAGAAAAATTCTCAATTCGAAAGCTTTAAGTTGGAAGAGTTCACCAAGGTTTGAGTTTTGAGTAAAAAACCTCGAAATCAGGATTTGAAGGTACCAATAGGTTCGTATGATGATATTGACCTTAGGCGTATGTTCGGATTGAGTATCGGGTGGTCCGGGAGCATTTCAACACTTAATGTGGAAAGTTGACATTTTGAAGGTTTTAAAAATTCCTAAGTTTGATATGAAGTAGACTTTGGTGTTATTGATGTTCATTTGGAATTCCGAGCTTTGGAATAGGTTTGTATCGTGATTAATGACTTGTACGTAAATTTTGGCGTCATTCCACAATGTTTAAGTATGATTCGGATGCATTCGTTGAAGTTTGAACGTTTGAAAGTTGAAAGAAGGATTCTGATCATTGATCCGTAATTTTGATGCTATTCGTGGAATTTCGAGCCTTTGGATAAGTTCGGATAAGGTATTGAGACTTGTTGGTGTGATTGGACGGGGTCCCGGGGGCCTCGGGTGAGTTTCGGGTGGTTTCAGATTATTTCTCCATGTTTTGATGCTGCTGTTGCTTGTTCTGGTTTCATTTTTTGTGAACGCGTAAGGGAGATCACATTCGTGAAGAAGGATTTGATTTATAGGATGGTTTTCTCTTCGCTTTTGCGGTGTAGGACTCACTCTCGCGATGGTATGGGTCTGAAGTGAATCGCTTTCGCGAAAATGGTGTCGCGTTCGCGTAAGAGAAGCTGGGTCTGGGAATCATGGCCTACGCGTTCGCGAAGGCAGCCCGCGTTCGCGATGGTCAGGCCTGGTAAGGTATTGCGTTCACATTTCTGTTCTCGCATTTACGAAGATGGTTTTTGACTGGAGTGGAGTTTGTGCTTCGCGAACGTGAGGCACATGTCGCGTTCGCGAAGAAGGTCGTCTGGGAAGTGTATAAGATTGAAAAAATGGGTTTTGGCTCATATTATCTCTAATATTCCATGGGAGCCGAGCTTGGGGAAATTTTGAATAGCTTCTTCATCATCCATCACTAGGTAAGTGATTTCTACACATTGCGAGTTAAATACATGAACTATACATGAGTTATATATGGATTTGAACATGAAAATTGTGGAGATTTTTAAAAAAATCAAGAAATTGTATTTTTGGATCTTGACCACGAAGTTGGACATAGAATTAAGAATAAATGATATATTTGAGTTCCTGGTGTTAAGGGTGCTGTTTATTTTCGAAAACTTTTGAAATTCGGACACGTTGGTCCTAGGTTTGACTTTGTTGACTTTTCGAGCGGAGTTGGAGATTGTTATAAATTGTTAAATTATAAGCATTGGAGTATAATTTGATTGGTTTGCACGTTGTTTGAATAGTTTCGGGTCGATGGTCATTGGTTGAGGTGTTAGAGGGGCGTCGAAGCCGGTTATGGAACTTCGAAGCGACATAACTCTCCTGTTTAACCTTGTGAGGGAGAAACTACCCCTAAGTGATGTATTTGATATGTGCTACTTATTGTGGGGGATATATACCCACGAGGTGACGAGAGTCCATACATAGCTACATTCATGCTTATGTCCAGGAGACCTAGGACTTTACCATGCAATAAATTGTATTACTTGAATTTAATTGTTAGTTTAATTACTTGAAGACTATAAGTGCAAGAGGATAGAGATCATGTTAGATCGAATATCAATACCGTGAGTTATTTGGCATGATAATCGATTGATGGTAAATATCATATTTACGTTACGTCTCTGACCCTTGTATAGTAAATACGCCAGTCGTAAGTCGATAAGTTTCTTCTCTTCCTGGGGATCAGGTCAAACGCCTTGGCAGTATTATGTATATATGAGATGTATCCATGGGTCGTGCCGTACGACCTCGACAGTGTATGTACTCGACTATATGGATCGAGTTGAACGACCTCGGCATAATTCGTGCGTAAAATCACTAGGAGTTCGAATACCCACGAGATTATCCTCTTGAGTGAACTTGAAAATTTCATGATATTCTCTTTATGACCTGAGATCGGGTGTTTACTTGATAGTTCTTATTTTTTGAGATGGCATGTGGCACGTGGGGATTTTTTTCAAACTGATGATATTTTGTTAGTGGATTTCGTTACTTACGGTTCCTTATTCTATAGATCCCGTTGTATTTCATGCCTTCTTATGATTCCTGCATCTTATTTATTGGACCACTAGTAAGTGTCGATGTCGACCCCTTGTCACTACTTCTCCGGGGTTAGACAAGATACTTACCGGGTACGCGTTCATTTACGTACTCATGTTACACTTGTGCATAAAAATGTGCAGGATCTGACTGGTTCATTTGGTGGTCATCTTGGCACGTAGGTGCAACTGTTGAGGGGACTTTATGGTAGTTGCATTCCATGCTACTGTTGATACCCAATTTTTCCATAAATTATTTTAAAATTTGTATATATACCCTCAAAACCGCTCTTTATAATAACTAGTATTTTTCCGAAATTTTTCATATTTTTATTAAATCCTTTTCCAGTTTATTCAGTATTTTTTATATTCAATAATTATTCATAAATTTTACTATAAAGAATTTCAAAATATTTCCCAGTCAATATATCATTTTTAATCCTAATAGGATTTAATTAATCACAAATTAGCCAATTTGGCATTATTTGACCATAATTACAATAACTTTGCAACTATGGCCTAATTGCACATTTTATACCATTTAAATCAATAATTATATCATTTTATATTTTTTATACTCATTAATTGCCTTAATTTCATTTATCCAGCATCAATTTCATTTTATATGATTACTAGCTATTTTATTTAATTATTTATCTATTTTAAATGGGTGTTTAACAATTAGCCACATTTATTTAGATTCTAACCTAATTCTAACCCAACCCATCAGAATTTAATCAACCCAATTCCATACCCAGCCCAAACCAATTCCATACCCGCCCCAACCCCGGATCTATCTGAGTCGTTGATAAAATTAGATCAACGGCCCAGATCCCACCTACCATAATTAAACCTAGACTTATCCCCCTCCGACCCCTCATTTCCCAATCTCTCATTCTCTCTCTATCTCTCTCTGGTTCTCTCTAGAACCTTCCCTTATCTCTCCACCTTCGATGGAGTTTGTTCGTCTTCTCCGGCTAGTTCTCTCGCCGGAAACTGTGGTCCTTCACTGTCTCCTGGTTATTGCTTCACCCTACACCGGTCTAATGGCACCCTAAGTCCCTCGGGAGAGCCTGGAGTGGTTCAGCTCCTACCTATGGTCCCTCATTCCATCTTCCGGCCTCCTCCGGCCATCTGAGTAAGAGCCATGACTTTTCCGGCTAACGCTGGCGACATCTTTAAGGTTTTCCTTGTTTTTCAACTCTCTGAAACCCTAACCCCTGGTATTTTCCGATTTTCTTTTAGATCTGACTTAGATCTGTGTATATTATGGGCTCTTTATTATTTTCCTTAAAGGTTTTTTGATTTCTCTAAAATAATGCTTCATCTTCACCTAGGGTTTCTTAACCCCTTTCAAAATGCTTTCTCTTCTGATTTTTGGTACTAACCTATGAATCTTAGTATATTTTAAATGTTTGATTAAGCATTCTCTCTTTACTCGAGTTATTCTGTTAAAAATCTCCCATTTTTAGGGTTCTGAGTTCGTCTCGGTTGCTGTGTTTAGTTGATCTGTATGTTTCTCATAAACATCCTACGATTCCGTGATTCTTATTTATGTTTTCTTGTTAGGGTTTTTGTGTTCGATTATTCCTGACTATATCATGCTCTATACGAAATCCTAACTCATATTTGATATTGTTCTTCCTTATGGTCCTGATTCTAGTTTGTTACCTGCTTATTCTCATAGTGTCATGATAAAGCAGTTTTATCTTCTCTATTTCCTTAGAACTGTGATATTGTGTATTTTTCCTTAGAACTCTTTACTAATTTTGCATATTTGTGCGACATTTTCCTTATTTGATAACTGATTCCCTGTGATTTCGAGGGATTTCTTACTAATTTTCAGAATTATTTTCTACCTTCTATTATGTATACGTATGTTGTCAATTAATTATATACTTTCCTTAATTAATATATCTTGTACCTAGACTTAATCACATGCCCTATTCTTTACTACTCTTTATACGATTAAAATCAGTTTTTCAAATTAGTTCTCTTTCCTTCTTTACTACTGTGGTATCCGTTTGAACTGTGACTCCTTAATTGTAGGGAGTACTTGTATTGATTGAATCCTAATTGTGTTTATTTCTATAATTATATACACTTTACTTGATTCCTTTCCTTTTGTTGCCACTACTTGTTATTGTTTGGGTATGATTTCTTAACTAAAGGAAGTCTGTATGCTAAATTGATTCTAATTGATGATTATTTCTATAATTACTGCTGAACTATTATTTTTACCTTATTCCTCTGCCTGTTTTTCAAAACTATATATACTCTATTCATATACACACAGACACACGAACTAATCAGTTCAAAAAAATCTCTCTCACAATTAAAAAGACTTTTTGCTCTCTCTTCTGTGCTAATTACCACTACTCTAGGTTAGCCCGGCTGCAAGCCAAGGCTAACTATTGTGCATTCTCATACTTTCCTGTTTGTGTTATAGCTTTCTCCACTTCACTGGTATGTTCTAATTTATATTTCAGTCTTCAAACCAACATGTTTCATTACTGTTGTGATTCAGCATGCTTCCAACTTGCTTACTTATTCTTCAGCATGTATCTAGGACCCTGAAGTCCTCTCTGCATGTTTAAATTAGGCTTTATCTGTTTATGACGAACATGTTTCTTTACACTTACCACCTACTTCTTACATGCCTATGACTGGTACATTAGTTTAACCATGGCCTTAGGTGTTAATCTGACCTAGTACTATACTCCCTGATCCTCTAGACCCTTAGAAGTTTCTTGATTGCATGTCTGTGTGCTTATCTGCCTGCTGTATGTATGCCCTTACATGCTCTGTATTCGTCCCTAATCCCATTACCCTTGTTTTTGATTGTTGGACTATCCTTTGTCCTTGTGTGATGTTAATCTCCCATTTCCATCTTCAAAAATGTTTTCTTACTCACTCTTTCTCAAAAATGTTCCTCACTTAAATCCTTTTAAATAAAAGCACTCTAAAACACACTCTTAGAAGTTTAAGTTCAGCCCCCTTCGTGTGAGCACTGGTTTGGGAACCTTTTGAGTACCCTGTGAACTCTGACACACAAGGCTGGCACTTCCACACTGCACATGTTTGATTCTTTTGGCTATGTCTGGTTGTGAGCACTGCCCGGGAGCCCTTGAGGTCCTTAGGAAACTCTGACACATCCGGATTATGAAAAGGCTATGCAATACCATAAGGTAGTAAGGTTTGGAAGATCTGGGCCTAATTAAAGGCTCCTTATAGAAGTAACATCTTATTTTCCTTTGGTTGTGTAATTCATAATTCCCTGGCCTATAATAATCTGTAAACAACTCAGGGGATGGATAGTGAAAAGGGAGGGGTAGCTACGCATGCATTAGTTATTAAAGGGATAGAAATCATGCTATTAGACTTTATTTCCTAGCTGTGCAATAGAGATCATGTTTAGGTCCATGTGTTGAAATTCATGCATTAGAGATCATGCTATTAGACTTTATTTCCTATCTGTGCAATAGAGTTCATGTTTAGGCCCATATGTTCATATTCATGCATTAGAAATCATGTTTATTAGGTCTCATGCCCACTGTTTCATCATGTTCACTTTTGCTTAGAAAATCCTGCTAATAAATGGTATTTTCTACTGTCATGTTCCACACTGCCATGTACGCTTAGAAATATTGTCCTAGGCTAAAAAACATTAAAATAAATTATCACTCTAGCATCTTCTGAAACTATGATTAATACTGTAATTACTGAGCATTTAGAAATCATGCTTAGAATTCTGCATACACATTATTCTGGATCTCTATCTGTGCATTAGATATCATGTTGTAGGGTCCTAATCACTCAACTACATTTAGTCTAATTACTGATGTATAAAAAGGTATAACAACCTCACTCGGTTTGCTCTAAAAACAACTGGCAATGTTACTGTGTTCTGAACAACCTAGAACAACATATTTAAGTAATAATTTGCAACAGTTCCTTTAATAATTCTGTTAATATACACTGTCTCCGCCTAGGCAAGCCTTAGGTGACTAATTTTTCAAAATTAGAAATCTGTCTCTCTTGTGTGTGCTGCTTAACACTAATAGGTATTTTTTTTAAATCTGTAGGCAAACTGATTAAGAGCATGTTTTCCTTGAGTTATCAAACATGTCTGCCTGTCTGTTTATCCTCTGAATTCACCTAGATACCATGTCTTAGGATCCTAATTAACAATACTGCCCTTACATGTGTTTGAGTCGTGCTACTTATATGCGTTATATGCGGAGGAAAATCTGAGCTTCCTATATGCTCCTATCTGTTTCCCACTGACTGAAGTTCTATATGTTCTTTGCTTGTAGCCTTAGAATTTTTCCCTTTAAACCTGAGGGTCTGCCTAATACCTACCTTTAGGATAGTAGTCCTAACCTCCTCCAGGACTGATAGGATGGGACGGGTAATAGCACGCAATAGAATCGTGAGCAAGACACGCTTTAATCACCTTTACGGGGTGGGAAGGGTAGAATATGGATATGATGACCGGTGCACTAATACCACATGTAGCCCCTCTTAGAGGAGTGATTACCGGGTATTGCATTGATGTGATCCATATTATTATAAACCTAGGACACTTGTATACGATAGTTCATACTTACCCATATTGTTTCTCTGAACACCTGTATGCTTAAGACTTAAATTCCCTTTTATTTGAGCCTTTACTTGTTATTTGCTATTTGTACAAATTCACGAAACCATTTGTCCGGGAACCACACTTGTGGATCTTGAGGGGTGCCTAACACCTTCCCCTTAGGATAATTTCAAGCCCTTACCCAAATCTCTGGTTAGCAACGTAGTTGTAATTGAACCCCTTAGGTGCCCTAACGCACTGTCAAAATTGTTAGGTGGAGACTCTTCAAAATATGCAAACCCCTTTCCCAAAAGGAATGAGTTGTCCCAACCAATGTCATAAACCCTATCTCCGTGAGGAAAAACGGTGCGCGACAGCATGGCGACTCTGCTGGGGACTATAGGCTTTTACTGTTTCAAATTGTTTCGTGAGTTTATGCCTTATTTTAAACACTTGCACCCTTTCCCATTCCCGTTGCATGTAATTAATTGTTTACTTCGAGTATTTATTTCCAAACGTAACTGACATGTCTCTTTGTTTCCTTTTTGTAATTGCTTTAAATCATTATTACTGATTTTACCGTTTTCTTTAACGTGCAAATACGTGACAACTTATTTTAATACTTATTGCATAAATCATGCTCAACATTCATACTCCATTCGTGCCAAACAAAATACTATAGCAACGCTTGATGAGCGGTTGCTTCTTTCCTATATTATCACCCACTAAATTCAGAAAGGCTTATTAGTGGTAAAACCAGTCGATCAGCGGTGCAGTCGACGGTTCCGTGCCTTTCCCCCTTGAGTTGCCCGCTCAAGGGTACCAGTCTAAAACCCCATAGAAACCTTACTCTGTTGGACTATTACATGCATCATGGTCAAACCTAGTCAAAGCTAAAGTGTCATCTGCACGATAGCTTTTAAGATAGCCTTATCCAAAAGTCCATCGGGTTTCCCTAAACCCAAACGGACGCCCTCACGTTCTGTGCATTTATTTGGAGAATAAATGCTTCCTGCTAATTATTGACGTTAAATAGTAGAGTCCGGTGGGGGTAAGGGCCTAACCTATTTGTTTTGCAAAAAAAAAAAAAAATGAGGCACGAAGTCCCCAGGTTCGGCATGGTCTCCAACATCCACCCAAAGTTGCTAAGTTTGGGGGAGGATCTACACTCTAGCGACAAAGCTATCGTCAGGAAACACTTAGGCAATCTACCATCTCTTCTGGAAATCCAGCCTAACAAAATGATAGTAGAGGCTGCTACCATGTTCTGGGATCGCGAAAGATATGTATTCCGCTTTGGGAACATCGAAATGGCACTGTTGATAGAAGAGATAGGAGGGTTGGCTAACCTAGTATGGGAAACTCCGGGGTTACTGATGCCAGAGAACCGCACAAGCATAGGTTTCCTCAAAATGATGGGTCTGAAAAATGACACGGAATTGGTATGTCTGGAGGATTCATACATTCCTTTTGACTAATTGTACGAACGGTATGGCTACAGCAAATCATACCGTACCTACCATGACTAGTTTGCTATCACCTTTCTAGGACACGTCTATCACCGAGTGTTCTTGTTTATGGTATGCTTTTTGGGATTGATCGTGTTCCCGATGAAGAAAGAAAGGATCCATACCAGGCTAGCCATGGTAACTAAGACCATAATGGAAGGGTTAAATGGGCAATATTTCAGCATTGTGCCCATGATCGTTGCAGATATGTACCGGGCCTTAGAAAAATGTCAACAAGGAGCAATGCATTTCGAAGGTTGCAATATGTTACTCCAACTATGTCTTGTAGAACATCTCCAAAAGGGGGGATATCGACAGGACATCCACCGTCGAATGTGGGATGACCACATCGCTTTCCATCACCCAAAGTGAATGAACTATATCCCTGGCATGTTCGCTCAACCTGAAGATGCTGAAGGATGGGTCGAGCTTTTTGATAACCTGACTGAAGAACAAGTTCAATGGATGTTCGAATGGTTTCCAGCAGATGAGTTCATTATTCGATCCCGTGACGCATCATTTCTGGTACTAATCAGTCTAAGGGGGACATACCCTTACGTCCCTCTTCGAGTTATGAGGCAACCAGGAAGGAGGCAAGTCATCCCTAGGGTCGAGAAGATGAGCCATCTCCGAGCCGACTTTAAAATTAATGACAGTCCTCACAAGTGCCAAGCTCAGCACCTATGGCACTACAAGGTTATACTTGAGAAAGACACCATCGAACCGGACATGTATCACGCCGGTTATACCCCTTTCTATCTGGGCTGGTTAGAAGAAGATCTATATGGTCAGAGCAAGCTAGGGTACGTCCGAGGTCACAGGGTTGTAGATGAAAGGGCTGAAGCACAAGTCAAGTTCAACCAGTTGCATAAAAGGATCCGGAAAAATGAGGATGATCACCACAAGATACATGAGTCCAACAAAAGACTGATCGAGGAATGGAAGGACATGGCTATCAGCGCCAACAAGAGGCTAGGGTAGTCGGAAAGAGGTATAATAGATTTGGAAGAAAAGTTCATCAAAAGGGTTGAAGATTGTCAAAAGGTTGAGGGAGCTGCAGGGGGATACCTAGCCAGAACTTATCTGCTGCTGGGACTTCATGAGCTGGGAAAGCTGTTAGAAGAAAGCAAGAATGCCGAATATGGGGGAGGTCCTTCTGGGGCCAAGTAGATAGGAATGTCTGTATTTTTCTAACAATGTAATAAGGCCAATGGCCATTAGTTATTTTTTTTTATTTTTCGCCTGTCGCTTCAGGAGTTGTCTATTTTATTATCAATAAAATGAGGCATTTAGAATTTAAAGTTCTCCAAACCAATTTGTCGCTAGGCCTACCTCAGGTAGAAAGAGTTCCCCAACTTAGGACACGCTTTCATTTCCGCATTATGTGTTTAGATACTGCAATACTCTTTTCATAATCCTCACTGACTTGGTTACCTTTTGTTTTTATTTTTTCTTAGCCTCCCCCCCACCCCCAAAGGTTAGTTCGTGCATTCTGGCATCATCAGCCTATCGCACCAGATCCAAGGGCCCTCCACTTACTCCTCCTCTAGTCCTCCTAAGGGAAAAGACAAAGGCAAAAGTAAGATGGAAGAGTCCAGCGACATCAGAAAGGAGAATGTGATTGAAAGGGTAGAGGCCACTGATGGCCGAAGTATTCAGGTCCTGCATGAGCACATGTCACCGCTTGAACAAAAATTGCTGAAGTTTCAAGAAGAACTCGATCAAGTCCGGAATCTGGCCAACTTGTCATTTTCCCTCAACGTCCCTGACATCAACCTTCCAAATTCTCAAAACCCCGCACCTCCACAAAATATCCCAAGACAACAAAATCATCCCGCACCCAATCATCACACCACTCCCCCAAAGAACCAAACTCTCCTGACACAGTACAATACTTGCCACACCGCAAATAACACCCCGCTACTCATCCCAGAACCTAAAAACCCCACAAAAGACCATTTCAACACCTATAACAATCCCATCTATGTGGAAACCATGACCCACTCCACTCCGCCTATCCCACAGGCATCCGAGTCTGACGAAAAGGATTTACTTATCAGGAACCTGGCCGAGGAGCTTAAGAAACTGACCAGCCAAGTTCAAGGTGTTGAAGGGACCAAGGGGATTGAAGGGTTGAATTATGAAGACCTTTGTATCCAACCTGATGTCGAACTACCCGAGGGGTACAAACCTCCAAAGTTCGAAATGTTTGACAGTACTAGTGATCCGAGAGTCCATCTGAGGACCTGTTGCGACAAATTGGTTGGCGTGGGAAAAGATGAAAGAATCCGCATGAAGCTGTTCATGAGGAGTTTGAAGGGAGATGCACTGTCTTGGTACATCAGGCAAGACCCCAAGAAATGGTCAAACTGGGTAAGCATGGCGTCTGATTTCATAGACAGGTTTAGATTCAACATAGAGAATGCACCAAATGTGTTCTACATTCAAAATTTGAAGAAGAAGCCTACAGAAACCTTTCGCGGGTATGCTACTCGCTGGAGGTCTGAAGCCGCTAAAGTCAGACCTGCACTAGAAGAAGAACGAATGAACAAGTTCTTTGTCCGGCTCAGGACCCGCAATATTATGAACGGTTAATGATGGTTGAGGGCCACAAGTTTTCTGACATCATCAAATTGGGTGGGCGGATTGAAGAAGGTATTAAAAGCAGTATGGTTACAAATTTTGAAGCCTTGAAAGCCACTAACAAGGCTCTACAGTCCAGTGGTGTTTCTAAGAAGAGAGATGTGGGAGCCGTAATAGTTGCACAAAGAACCAAGTCCCCACTCAAGTACCAAACCTATCCAACACCTCCACTCACATATCATCCCTCACCAAATTACCAAGCTCCACCACTTTCCTACTAAGCTCCACCACCAAATTATCAAACTCCACCACTTTCCTACCAAGCTCCACCACCCACATATCAGCCTGCTTCACCCAAATATCCACAAGCCGCTTCTGTCTACCACACTTATAATTCCCAGCCATCTCATTACCAATCACCCCCTACACGCCAAAACTTCCCTAGACTTTGTCCAAATTTTGATCGCCGTCCTCCAAAGCAATATACCCCCATAGCCGAGCCCATTGACCAGCTATATGAAAAACTCAAAGCCGCTAGTTATGTTACACCTATCCCTGCCGCCACCCCTGAGAACCCTTCTCAGTGGGTTAACCAAAACAAATACTTTGCATACCATTCCGGCATGAAGGGACACACCATCAAAGAATGCCGTTCTCTGAAGGATAAAATACAAGCTCTCATTGACAACAAGATTATTGTGGCAAATGACCCCGCTCCAAACGTTCGCGACAATTCTCTGCCAGACCATAAGGGTAGAGGTATCCATATGATTGAAATAGAAGATGATTGTGATCCCGAGGGGTCAATTGGGTTGATCGCAGAAGGCGATGACCCAAAGAAATCCGCAGTCACTCTTAAACCGATCATTGTCCAGATTCTGCCATCTGAGGCTACTGAGGTGAATATGTCTATTCCATTTGAATTTGAGGCAGCGCCACCAGCAAAGTCACCAGTGCCAATTAAAGTTGAGTTTGTATCTCCAACAAATCCACCAGCTTCATTCGAGGTCACAATCTTGCCACCCCGGACACACATGTCGTTTGAAATAAATATGCCTGCACAAATTTCGGTGGCAATGTCAACCACGCCACCCTTATATTCAAACGTTATTCCTTGGGACTACACAACCGAGGCAAGTCAAGGTCAGGTCTGAGGAAGCTGTCGCAGCACAGGGTATGACGAGAACTAGTAGGGTCTACACCCCTGAGCATCTGGCTGAGTTAAGCAAGCAGGCCGCCAACCGGCCTCTCCTTATCGAAACAGGTCCCGATGACCTTTAGAGAAAGGTACAGGCTAAGGAGTATTCAGTCATCGACTAGCTGAACAAGACGCCGACACAAATATCCATCCTCTCTCTGCTGCAGAATTCCGAAACCCACAGAAATGCTTTGTTGAAAGTTTGGAGTGAAGCATACGTGCCAAACAACATCACTAGTGGGGAAATGGCCAATATGGTAGGCCTGGTACTGGAGAGTCATAAAATCACTTTTCATGAGGATGAGCTACCACCTAAAGGATTGGGGGCACAACAAAGCACTGCACATCACCGTACAATGCAAGGATCATTTCATCATAAGAATCTTGATCAATGGAGGTTCTAGTCTTAACATTTGTCCGTTGATAACACTCAAGAAATTGGGTAAAGGTCTACATGAGATAAAGGATGGGGTTATCAATGTGAAAGCCTTCGATGGTTCTCAGAGGTCCACCATGGGGGATATTAGTCTGTGTCTACAGATGGGACCGACTTGGTTCGAAGTGGATTTCCAGGTGATAGATGTTTCGACATCCTACAACCTGTTGTTGGGATGACCCTGGATTCATGCTGCTGGGGTCGTAGCCCCAGCACTACCTCAGGCGGTAAAATTTGAGTGGAACCACCAAGAGGTGATTATTCATGGTGACGGTAGCAACCCCATTTATAGCCGTCAAACTATTCCTGTGATTGATGGGAAAAGGAAGATAGGCGGAGGAACTTACCACCATATTGAAAGCGTAAATGTTATCGACAAGGAGAAATGGTGGGATAACAAGATCGAGAGCATCCTGAACTGGAGAGGATATGAACCAGGCAAAGGGCCTGGTAAAAACCTCCAAGGGATCACGAAGCCCATAAAGCTCAAGGAACATGGCACCACTTTCGGTCTGGGGTATGAGTACACCTGCCAGGAATTTAATGACTGGTCGCCACCTTGGCGTGGTCCCTATTACCCTTTGGAGAAGCTAATACCTCATCTTGAGCAAACTTTCAAGCAGGTCGACACTATTTACGGTTCAGACGAGGAAGAAGCACTTGCAGCAATGAGGAGTTTGTTCCTAGAGGATGATGATATGGATTGTCGTGTTTTTTTTAGAGGGAGAGGGAGGAAGGCCCTTCCATACAGATTGTGATCAAGGGGGAATATCTCAAGAACTGGTCTATTAAGACAACCAAAGCCCGACGAGCCTCGGGGTAGCAAGGCTAAAACAAGCATTATTTACTATTTTATTTACTAAATGATTTTCCTTTTCCTGCATTTTTCAATTTCTGCAATAAAGATCCTCAATGTTCAAAACAGTTATTCAATTTATCAAGGCATCTTCTAAATTTCTCTTACGAATATGATATTTATTGTTATTGTTTTCTCCCATTAATTTATTTATACAGCATTACTATTACTTGTCTTGATGAACCGATGATTGTGACATGTAATGAGACAACGCGGCAAACAGACATTGATTCAGAAGAGGATGACATATCTGACAAGATTGTCAAAGAAATTGAGAACTTTGAGAACATGCCTAAGTCTAACCTGGATGAGACCGAAGTTATCAACCTGGGGGATTCAGAAAACGTCAAGGAGACTCATATCAGCATTCATTTGTCACCATCAGAAAAGAAAGAATACACATAGTTTATAAGAGAGTATGAGGACATATTTGCATGGTCGTATGATAACATGACTGGTATAAGTACGTCTATTGTGGCTAATAAACTGCCAACCAATCCAATGTGTCCACGAGTGAAACAAAAGCTCAGAAAGTTCAAACCCGACATGAGTTTGAAAATCAAAGAAGAGGTTACCAAGCAGATCAACGCCCAAGTTCTCCGGGTAGTAGAGTACCCGACATGGTTAGCCAATATTGTACCTATGCCAAATAAGGACGGGAAGGTCAGAGTCTGCGTCGACTACCGGGACCTCAACCGGGCTAGTCCGAAGGACGACTTCCCCTTGCCAAATATACACATCCTGATTGATAACTGTGCCAAGCATGAATTGCAGTCCTTTGTGGATTGCTTCGCTGGTTATCACCAGATTTGGATGGATGAGGAAGATGCTGAGAAAATGACGTTCATTACGCCTTGGGGAGTGTATTGTTACAAGATGATGCCATTCAGTCTAAAGAATGCAGGGGCCACCTACATGAGGGCCATAACCACCATATTCCATGACATGATTCACAAAGAGATCGAGGTGTACGTAGATGATGTCATTATCAAATCAAAGAAAGATGCTGATCACATGGAGAATTTGGGGAAGTTCTTCAATAGGTTGCGAAAATACAATATGAAACTAAACCCCGCGAAGTGTGCATTCGGGGTTCCTGCTGGGAAGCTGCTGGGATTTATTGTGAGCCGTCGGGGAATAGAATTGGATCCATCCAAGGTCAAATCCATTCAAGAGTTACCTCCACCAACGAACAAGAAAGACGTGATGAGTTTCTTGGGGAGGCTTAATTACATCAGCCGGTTTATAGCATAGTCTACAGTCATATGTGAGCCAATCTTAAAGATGTTAAAGAAGGACTCTACGAATAGATGGACCGATGATTGTCAAAGGGCTTTCGACAGAATCAAGGAATATTTGTCAACACCACCAGTCCTAGTACCGCCCGAGCCAGGCAGACCTTTGCTACTCTATCTTGCAGTATTAGATGAAGCTTTCAGTTGCGTTCTAGGGCAGCATGATGAAACAGGAAGGAAGGAACAAGCTATTTATTACCTCAGCAAGAAGTTCACT
>ML419517.1:0-16902 GCA_005239525.1 Nicotiana knightiana
ATATATATATATATATACTGTTGCGGCGTGCAGCCCGATCCTTATAACATACGCTGCGGCGTGTAGTCCGATCCATATAATAGTCGACTGTGCTCACTGGGGGTGAACAGACTCTTGGAGGGGCTCCTTCCGCCCAAGCGCTATATCTGTTGCGGCGTACAACCCGATCCAATCTGTACATTGCTACGGCGTACAACCCGATCTATATACAATATATATATATTGATGCGGCGTGCAGCCCGATCCATACATAATCTATATATTGTTGCGGCGTGCAACCCGATCCATATGTAATATATAACATATATATTGCTGCGACGTGCAGCCCGACCCATAACTATCCTCACATACTCGGCTCTCGGCCTGGACATATATATTGTTGCAGCGCGCAACCCGATCCTTAACTATCCTCACATACTCAGATCTCGGCATGACTCAGTCATCCTCACAAGCTACTCGGACAATTCATCTCAACTCACGGGACTCAACCCAAAATACTTCTCAGAGTTTCAAGGCAGTGTGATAACAGTGAAAATAACAACAAGTGGTAAACATGACTGAGTTCACAGATGTTCTATTAGGATAGTGGTAGAATAGTGTAAAAGTACCTCTGAGGGTCTAAACAGGTCGGCACGAGTGTCACGACCCGAAATACCACCTTCGATCCGTGATGGCGTCTAACGTTGAACCCGCTAGACAAGCCAACGTGTACAGTTAAACTAACATTATAACACGAATTAACAGAATAAACTAAAAACAGTTCATAATTTTTAACAACGGAAATAGATAAAGTGTCAAAGCTAAGGATAACATAATACCACGTTGCAATAATTCCCCCAAAACCTGGAGTCACAAACTCACGAACTGTCTATAGGAGTGCTAAACACAAAGTCTGAAATGAAATACATTACTGTCTCTGAAAACTAGAGGAAAAACAAGACAGAAATACAGAAACTAGGGATAGGAGAGATGCCAGGCCCACGAACGCCAACAGGTATACCTTGAAGCCTCTGGGGTGGACTAAAGGAGACTCCCTCAATGCTGTCCACTGGGTCCGGGTGCGGGTGCACAACAATAAGATGTGCAGTGTAGCATCAGTACAACCGACCCCATGTACTGAGTAAGTGCGGATCCTAACCTCGGTTGAAGTAGTGACGAGGCTAAACTTGACAACAAACGTTAACCTGTCCTATTCTACAATATATATCGTGGAAAAATAAAGCAAGAGATAAACAGATACGTAGGGGGATACGGGAGCAGACAATAGGGTAATAAGTGAGATAGAGCAGTTATTTAAGTACATAGGAACAGACAAGAAGGCAATTTATCAGAAATATGCTAATGAAACAAATATAATGCCAGAAATGTAATAAATGGCACGACATCACCCTTCGTGCTTTTACTCTCTTCCTCACAATGCAATGTATGATCTAAGATAACATGAATCATGGCAGGGCATCACTATGCAATGTATCATGTATGGCAATGTAAATCATGGCACGCCATCAACCTTCGTGCTTTTAAATATATATCATGGCACGACATCAACCTTCGTGATTTTAAATATAAATCATGGCACGACATCACCCTTCGTGCTTTTACTCTCTTCCTCACTATGCAATATATGATGTAATCAATGTAAATCATCACTATGCAATATATGATGTAATCAATGGCACGACACCACCCTTCGTGCTTTTACTCTCTTCCTCACTATGCAATATATGATGTGATCAATGTAAATCATGGCACGGCATCACCCTTCGTGCTTTACACTCTTCCTCACCAATGCAATGACAATTATCAAAATGGCAAGGAATGCAGCATAGTGGAATCACAAATCATAATCACCCGACAAGGGGAAAATATCAGTCATTATCATAACAAATTGCCCGGCAANAGTATATCCTTTACAGTTGGGTCCTCAATAGGACCATTACATCACAAGTTCATCAACGAGGATTTTCAACACAATCAACTTCCAAGTAGAGATAAATTCATAATACAATGGATATGGAAGTAAGGACAAGAATTTCATCAAAAATGGACTCACGGGCATGCTTGACACACAATGCATAGGTACTCGTCACCTCACCTATGCATTGGACATGATAAACACTTAGCACATAGCATACGATACCTATTCCCTCGCCAAAGTTAGGCAAGACACTTACCTCGGGTCCAAAAATAGCAATCAAGCCTCTAACACCGCCTTTCCTTTTGAATTCAACTTCGGAACAACAATATCTAGACATAATTAACTTATGTATATCAATACTGACTCAATAAATCGATCCCATAGCATAATTATCCATTTCCTACCATTCTTCCAAAAATATCAAAATTCGACCCCGGGCCCGTTGGTCCAAACACGAGGCTCGGACCAAAACTTGATCACCCATACCCCCACGAGTTCAAATATATGATTTGTTTTGAAATCCGACCCCAAATTGAGGTTGAATTACCCAAAATTCCCAAAACCCTAACTCTACCCAAAACCCCTAATTTCTACTTTGATTTCATGATTTTAGGCCTAGATTCTAGGGTGAAATCTTGTAAAAAGAAGTTAAGGAATAAAGAAAATGAGTTAGAAATCACTTACTAATGTTTTGGAGAAGAAAAAGTGTTTGGAAAATCGCCTCTTATGTTTTTAGGGCTTTGAAAAATGAAAATAACTGAAATTTCCGTCTATTTATACCCCCCCCCCTCAAGTCTCCCACCGCAGTCAGCAAAAAATGGACTGCGGCCGCGCTAGCAAAGACCAAGAAAAGCTGAAGAAAATCAAGAAAAATGACTGTAGTGACATGCTTTACTATTTTGGACATAACTTTCTCTAGAGATGTCCAAATTACGATTTCTTTACCTTTTTGAAAACTAGACACGAAGGGCCACAAATTTCTTGTATATCAAAAGATATATGCCTCCTAAGTCGGACCAGTGGCCCAGCTCCTCCACCGCAGATCGCGAAAAAATGACCGCGGCCGTGAAGCCCTCAGCGCGGTCCGCGAAAAAGGACCGCGTAGAGATCTGAGTTCTGTGACCTCCAACAACTATATTTTAAGCCTAAAGACCTACCGGACCTACCCGAAACTCACCCGAGCCCTCGGAACCTCAAACCCAATGTACACACTACCTCAAAATCATCCTACAGACTTATTCGAGTAATGAAACCACCAAACTAACATAAAAAACAATGAATTAATCTCCAAAATCTATAGAGTTTTCTCAAACTTCATAAACTATCAAATTTTCAATTTTTGATCCGAAACACGTCAAACCAAGTCCGTTTTACACCAAATTTTACATATAGCTTATATAACACATATTAAACCTGTTCCGGGCTCCGGAACCATAATACGGGCCCGGTAACACAGGTTTCACATCAAAATTCATTTTCAAAAGTCTTTAGTATTTTCAGAAAATAATTTTCTTTAAAAATTCATTTCTCGGGCTTGGGACCTCGCAATTCGATCCGGGCATACGCCAAAGTCCCATATTTTTTACGGACCCTCCGGGATCGTCAAATCACGGGTCCAGGTCCGTTTATGAAAAATATTGACCAAAGTCAACTTTAATCAGTTAATCATTATGAAATCAACTTTTCACATAAAAGCTTCCCGGCTACATGCCCGGGCTACACACACATATCGAGGTAAGATTAACGGAGGCTTTCGGGGCCTCGGAACACATATTTAGCTAAATTAAAATAGGATGACCTTTTGGGTCATTACAACGAGGCCCCAAACATGGCTCACAACCCATAAACAACTATAAATTTCTAAAATACAGGATATCATAAGGTTTCAAATCGAATACGCGGCTTAATAGTGCTATGGGACGGACCAGGTCACAATCCCTATCGATGCACGCCCCCTCGTTCGTCACCTAGCATGTGCGTCACCTCATTTACCAAAACAATATCAAATACCGGGGTGTCATACCTTCAGGCTTAGAGTTACAATCGATACTTACCTCAAAACAGCCCAAAAGCTACTCCGTGATGCGCTTTCCCCTCGAATTGCTCCCAAATGCTCCGAATCTAATCAAAACCAGATTAACATCATCAATACACGCTAAAGGAACAAAACCCAATCAAAAACTATCAATTTAGACACAATTCTCAAAATTTGGCCAAACCCGAGCCCTGAGCCCACGTCTCGAAATTCGATAAAATTTATATCACTAGAATCCTCATCCTCCCACGATTCTATACATACCAAGAACACCAAAATCAAACCACAATTGCCCACTCAAATCATCAAAAGGAATTTCCAATTCTCATGCACCTAATCTCCCCAATTTTGGCTTTAAATTCAACAAATTTCCGATTTAATTACTTAGAAAACGACATAAAATCGAGTTATGAAGTCGAAAATCTTATCTCCAAGTGATTCCCTTCAATTTCCTCTTCAAACCCTCTCAAAGAGCTCCAAACCTGTTCAATAATGAAGGAATAATGGACTCAATTCGCAAAGATGGACTTTTAAAACATTCTGCCCAGCACTAAATATCAATTCACTGCGATCGCGGGACCACCCACACGATCGCGAAGAAAAAATTGACAGCCTCCAAATTTTACACATCGCGATCGCACTATTAGCCATGCGATCGCAAAGCTTCGACTCCCTAACCTATGCGATTGCAGACCCATTCACGCGGACACGAAGAACAATTGTAACAACCTCACGCACCCCCTTTTTATTCTACGCGATCTCACAATACACCACACGATCGCACTGCTCAGGCTGCCCAACCTATGCGATCGCAAACCTCCTTAAGCGATCGCATAGAACAAATCTTCCTACCTCAAACTTTACCCTACGCGATCGCGGGTGAACTCACGCGATCGCAGTGAAGAAGCAACTGCTGCTAAAACACCAGAAAACCAACAATCTCCCAAAGACCAAAAGTGTCCGTTTGAGAATCCGAAACACACCCGAGGCCCCTAGGACCTCAACCAATCCTACCAACACACCCCATAACATCATTCAAACTTAGTCGAGCCTTCGAAACACCAAAAACAACCCAAAAACACCAAAATTACATCAAATTTAAGCCTATGAACTCTGAAACTTCTATATTTCGCCAATAATGCCGAAACCAACCAAAACACATCCGATTGACCTGAAATTTTTTACACATATCCAAAATGACATTACGAACCTGCTCCAACTTCCAGGATTCCATTACGACCCCGATAGCCTATTTTCCACTGCCGACCAGAAATCGCCAAAAACTAACTTTCGCCAATTCAAGCCTAATTCTACATCGGACATCAAAAATTCATTCCGAACACACTCCTAAGTCCCAAATCACCTAACGAAGCTATCCGAGCCATAAAATCCATATTTGGAGGTCATTTACCAATAAGTCAACTCCCAGTTGACTTTTTCAACTATTAAGCTAATTTAAGAGACTAAGTGTCTCAGTTCTCACCACGACCACTCCGAACCCGAACCAACCGACCCAACACAACATATATAGGCCAGGAAACATATGATAAGGCAGAAACAAGGGAAACAGGGCTAATCACACGGAACGAGCGGCCATGTCGTTACATTTTATAACCACACAAATACTCTGGACCGTTTTTTGACTTGTTTAGGACCACAAATCCAAAAGTCTTCAATTTTTTCTTAAACTTCGTGCCCAGTCAAACAGGTTCACATAAATTAGAACGGAGGAAGTAGTATTTTTTGCAGTTCTATTTTGGGCCTTCCATCGATCTTATTTGTATTTAAGTGTTATATTGGGCTTTATCACTAATGTCTTCTTTTCCATTTTTTGTACATATGGCTGAACTGGGCCTACTTAGTTATTAAGAACTTAGGCCCAAGTTCTATCTTAGAGCGTGAAGTCATTGAAGTTGCTACTGATATTCATTGTCCGCTGGGCCTAATATTCTTCAGGCCCAACACATGAGTCCAGTCCCTTTTCCTTTACCGCTTTACATAATTTGCTATTACTTTTATGTATATATAACAATGATAATATTAATTGAATGTTTTTCTCTTCTAACTCTTTGAAATACTTTTAAAATCTAGGCAAGCTATTGGTAATATTAAAAGCACTATCTCTTCAGTAGTTTTACAATTTCAAACATGACTAGTTACTTCTACTATACAATTTCACTTTCACTTGTACTAACCTTTTTCATGAAACTCTTTGAAGATCAAGGTAGATTTGAAAATCAAGCAACTTCCCTTCTTTAAGATTCAGAACCGAGAAAATAATTTCCAAAAACAAAACGAAACACAGTCGCGGTCGAAGAACACCTCAACGAACTTTTCCTCTAAACATGGGTACAAGATTCAAAATCAATCTTCAAGGTATATCTAAACCCTTTTCTTCAACAACCTCCATTCCACTGAGGTTATGTAAGTAGCCATTTTGTTTCTAAAGAATTATTTTTTAAATCTAGCCACACTTATGAAGTTTACAAATAATAACAATTTAATCCTATTTTCAATGGTTCTTTCAATAATATAAATACAAGTGTTTTCCAAAGGCTCAAATGAAAACTATACTCTCCTTTCAAAGGTGCATATATTATTTTCAAGTGATAATGTCACGATCCAAAATCTAACTAGTCGTGATGGCACCTAACTCAACCCACTAGGTAAGACAATTAACAACTATCCAATTTAATGAGATTTATTAAGAGAAGAATTGATAACACAATTGCTTTTAAAAAAAAAATTTCCTAGGACTGGTAGTACAACCCATGAGCTTCTATGATTTGGATTTTTACAAAACTGAATTGAGATAAGTACAACATCTGTTTGAAAGGTGAATGAACAAAATTTGAATCTGATGCTACCAAGGACAAGTGATAGCCATAACTGGAATGCAGGTACATCTTCAGATCAAACTCTGTCGTACGCAGCAACATTCACATCCAACATCAGCACTCAAGGTGCAGAAGTATAGTATGAGTACAACCAACCCCATGTACTCAATAAGTAACAAGCATAACCTTAGGTTGAAAGTAGTGAAGAGCTGGAACAAGGGTCAGAGTTCAACTCCAATAACCAGCAACAGTTCATAACAATATAGTAAAATGGTACATGAAAATAACTCAAAGATAAGATGCTCAACTCATTCACATATACGGAAAAATAGGCATTCTTTTCAAGTATAGTTGTCAATTCCAAATCTTTCACCGAAAGCACCAATAACAGATGAGTAAGTTTGAAAAATGTGATTTTCCCAAAAACATTTCAACAATAAACAAGATGTTTCATTTTCAAATAGCATGAGGAAAATACATCTCTATGCATATATGTCAATATATAAGTAAAGTCATGAATGTCACCAAAACCGGGTAGCATAAGGAAATGCATCTCTATGCATGTATCTCGAGTACGTATGTCAAATGCAATGTATCTCAGTGATGAACTCATGTACTCACACTCTCAGATTACTCAATATCACTATATCGTATTCTTTATCACCATGCTCAATACTCTTGACACTCACTCACCTAGCATTGTACAATATCTGATGCGGCGTGCATTCCGATCAACATATATATATATATATCTATAGGGCTTTTGCAGTATGCAACCCGATCCACAGATATATGGCCATAAGGTTCGTTGTGGCGTGCAAATCGATCCACACACACACACACACACACACACACACACACACACACACACACATATATATATATATATATATATATACATATATATCCATAAGGATCGCTGTGGCATGCAACCTGATCCACATATATATAGCCTTAAGGCTCATTGCGGTGTGCAACCCGATCCATATATATATATATATATATATACCTACACATACATACATACCTCACAACACGACACTCAAGCCCCAACTCAGTCACCAATGTCTCCAGTCTTGCAGGATCACAACGCTCATACTAAGCAGCCCTAATCAATGATGCGAAATGTGACACTATACAATATCATAGACTGAGATATGATATGAAATGATGAATGCGATTGAGTACATAACTACGATTAAGGAAATAACTCAACAGCAAAGAACGACCATTGTGGGTCCTAATAGTGCCAGCATATAGCCTAAACATGATTTCTTACATAAATTACATCTCAATTGCTCAAAAGCAACTCAAGAATATCAAATAATGCCTAAGGAAAATATTCCAAAAGATAAAGGTCGAATCTTTAATCAAAACTCAAAAGTGAACCAAAAAGTCAAACCAGGGCCCGCATCTTGAAACCCGACAAAACTCACAAAATACGATGACCTATTCAACTACGAGTCCAACCATACTAGTTTCACCTAATCTGACTATGAATTGATGTTCAAACCTTAAAAATTCACTCTATTAAACTTTATACAACCCCCCCCCCCCTAATTTTCTCTTTAAAATTCACAATTCAATTACCAAAACGAAGATAGATTCACGAAATATAACAAAAATCGAGTAGAGAACACTTACCCCAATCCATATGGTTAAAAAGTTGCCTTAAATATTTCCAAAATTTGAGCTCACCAACTCAAAATATGACAAAATGAACAAACCTTCGATATTAAATATTTTTTCCAGTTGTTCTGCCTCGTTTCGTATGCCAAATGATCTTGAAACTCACTTTTTATGCCTCAAATGGATTCCTTGTGAATTTTCAGTCAGGTTAGGCTTTTGAATCACTCCATTTGACCTTAAAATGAAGGGTATATGTTGGTTTCAATATTTAGAAATAATTCAGATTTTAAATACGATGTCAGTGGTAATTTCGTAATTAATCTGAAAAATCTGACAACTCAATTTTTAGTAAAATGACCATGAACTCCTCATACGATGCCCAAATTCGACGATTTATTTTGCTATGTCTCCGTAATTATGACACAGATCTAATGCTTTAATCAAAATAGAAATTGGAGCTCATTTGTTTAATGTGGTACCATTTATGCTTGAAAAAACAACGTCGAAACAAAAAAAACAGGCGCAACACAACCCAAACCTATTCGAAATTCATCCGAGCCCCTCGGGACCCCGTCCGAACATACCAACAAGTCCCATAACATAACACAGACCTAAAGCCTTTGTACACTGGAGATGATGAAAGAAACACGCAGAAACTCATAATTATTCATCAGATCAACATGTCATGGAACTCTTCCTCCTACGACCAGAGCTATAGTTAATTTCTAAGCCGACTTCCGATATTATCCTTCCAAATATACCACAATCAGATTCGATAGCACCCATTCTAGGTTCTACGACCTCATCTTATCAAATAAGTCGCGCTACTAACATGCCACACCAATACAACCTTAAGCCACAAATCGTGCAATCCGTGCACCAATACACAACAGTTCAAGTGTACTCAAACATAGAAAATGACTCAAATGAGAGAACCTTCCCACAAGATCAACAAGTACCACCACAACGCAATGCTAAGAACCCATCACACACGGTAGAACCAAAACACACGAATGTAACACAAAGGATCATATCCCAACATAACTTCGTTGCAATGCGTGACCCCATCCAAACACTGGTCCACATGAAATACCTCAAGTCACAATGATCAAATTCAACAACCACGCGCAATTCAACATCAAGTACCTAAGGCGCATGACCATAACAATGGAGGAACCAATAACACAATACCACAGTCCGGAAAGAACATAACCAAATGCGCAATCAACCATTCAACACCCTAATACCCATCTTGCTCAAATTCCGCTATATGGCCTTAATAGAGCCGCACTATGTGTGCATATAACTAATGAATCACAACCCCTCCTAGCATAGAAGGGTAACTCATAGAACACCTCAGAACACGAATAAGCTCAACTCTTACCGAATGACACATCCCTCAACAACAACAGTACGCCGTCAACCAATTCGACCCGGTGTAGAATACACATCCTCATTGGGCCTACCAATGGACCCCAAATCAACTCTGGTCATCCACAAATAGATAAATAACCCTTTGAAAGTTCACAATGACCTAACCATAACGCCTACCATCATCTATCTAGATTTGGCCACATTTTCACGGTCCACAACCATGAAACAATCTGCTTCTAGGAACTCCCAGTCTCCAAATCCATAAAACACACGAATTACCTTATCTGATCCCAACTCCACCGCCCGAATGCCTACACATCTCTCATTCAAGGTCATCCCATGAGGAATACTTCCCTAATTCTTCCGGGCCACACAGCAATATCTGAATATCAGCAGTCGATCAACCAGGAGAGTACCGCAATACCAATGAAGCATCTGTAAATCAAAATACAGTGCGCCTTCTAAATGTGCACCCATCTTAGGAAATACCAATTAGTAATAAGATTCATCTAGTTATCTGAAACCGTCCATGTTGCCTAAGGATTCATGACCTTCCCCTCAAAACTAAACAGTGACCTTGCACACGGAAATCTTAATCCCACGCAATGCACCGCATCAATCATGCCATCATATGAAAAGTAAGAGGATCTCATAATCCACTCTGAGTCTCCAGTAGAATACATACTCAATCAGTTGAAAACCTTCTATTTGATCTCATCTAGGAGAAAATCACAATACGCAACATCCTCCTTACGCCAGTAGGCAAATCTCGAACAATGGTAGAATCATCGAGAACACTTTGGGATCCATTTGCACATAACCAAGCTATCATAACTGAATCTCTAACTCAACCAAGACATGCAAGTCGCCAAAACCCAAGAGCATTGCCACAAAAAATCTATAGAAACTCATCATATCATAAGTATCCACGGAACCGATCATACCCAATACTGTGTTGATCCAACCTACTGCCAAGTTGTCCTATTTCTCCGAGTCCCTTCTGAATTACCCTCAAGGTGACACTTCTTATTTCTAGAACACCACGATCCTTAACCAAAACTCACCCCCATGATATCCTAGAATAAAATCACACCACTCTAAGCCCACAAGTCGTTGTATCCCCCCTTAAGCACCCCAAAAGTACCACAACCGAGACACCCACTCTAAAGAGACCTATTGTGAGTCTAAATTCATTTCTTTCACTTTCATGATACTAAAATGTATAATCCATAATGATATACAAATACCACGAGTCTCGACACCATCTAATGTAAATCTCAGATTCTAGCCATATACAAATCCAAAAAATTCTCAATTACTACATATCAATCTTGAACCCATTAGAACCTTCTCGAGAGTCATTGACTCTACTCAAATCTCAATTGCACCACCCAAACGGGTTCAACGACATGTGCCCCATTAGCATAATAACACCCCCAAGAAGTAGTCCACACCTAAAAACCGTGTAAATTCCTACCCCATGTGCATTACATCCCTCACGAATAACCACTCAATCATTCTATGATTCACTCATACCCATATAGTGTAATATAACCCGCATCTAGAATTTCCTTTAATCGAGTCATCCTCAATCTTAACCTCTGCAAGTCATATCCGATTCACAAGTATGCCTCAAACCGAAACCAGTGCATCACATAACCATGCATCCAAATCGTCAATAGCAAGACTCCCTCACTTGGCTCAAAGCCATACATCAAAACTCCCGATAACTCACAATGACCATAATTTATTACAGCCATAATGCCGCAGTGAGATTCAACTAAATTCCTCATAAACTCATGTAACACAAACCAAATAATACCTCAAATCATTTGCTAAATTCACATTCGCCCTCGTGACGGTCAGGCCAACCATTACAACCGATCCAACCTCAAATCGCATAAGCATAACCCACTGGTTGGAAAGGAAGCCTCCACACAACATTATAAGGATCACACATCCATAGATTACCTCGCAGGTTATAACCCACCTACTTAGCCTCAAACTAGCATCTCTTTATACCCTTTCACAACCACAACTACTATGCAATTACTTAATCTTCACGAGTCTGAACTCATCAACAAGACATGAAAATATACTTCGTTCCACAATTAAACAAAATGAAAAATCTTTCAACACTCTCATAACTCAAGACTATACATCGCATCAACACAGAAATCAAGCACCTAATAGTCCTTTTCACATCTCAAGAAAACCCTTCTCGTCACATTCAAACCACCTGAACACATTATGCCGTCACATTATACTCATCGTATAGCCATCTAGCCACTCATCGAGCCACAAATTCCACTCATAGGGACAATACCGGTCATATAAGTCCAAAAGCACGTGCTCACACAATCAAAATCCCCGTGCTCAAGCTACAGTCAAAACATGGCCTCAAGTCCTCCAAACTGGCCCATCATCAGCACACAGAAATCACATCTCGCACCTCATCCATAGACTCACAATCTGTTAATGCACATCTGATATCGAGCACTAACATGCGTATACAAATGCGTGCAAGGAAATCAAAGAGTTACGCTTCAAGCTGAATCAATTTTGCACGAAAAGGAAAGAAAGATGGGGGTGTTTATCCTATATGTCCTGTAGCCTCTCGAAAATAGGTATGGACATCATCATACCGATCTGCAAGATTCTACTAGACACGTGCTCATGACTTGTAGAACCTATGAACCTAGAGCTCTAATACCAACTTGTCACAACCCAAAATCTAACTAGTAGTGATGGCACCTAACCCAACCCGCTAGGTAAGACAATTAATAACTATCCAATTTAATGAAATTTATTAAGAGAAGAATTTATAACACAACTGCTTTTATAAAAAGAATTTCCCTAGGGCTGATAATACAACCCATGAGCTTCTAAGATTTGGATTTAAAAAAAACTGAATTGAAATAAGTACAACATCTGTTTGAAGGGTGAATGAACAAAATTCGAATCTGATGCTACCAACGAAATGTCACCAAAACTGGGTAGCAGAAGGAAATGCATCTCTATGCATGTATCTCAAGTACGCATGTCAAATTCAATGTATCTCAGTGATGAACTGTCACGACCGGATTCACCCTCCGAAGGTGTCGTGGCGGCACCTAGTCTCTACGACTAGGTAAGCCTACTATAAGGGGGAAGCTAAAGTAAAACACATGAAATAACAGGAGATAAGGGCAATGAAATAAATAACATACTGGCCGCTCGGCTCATACAAAATATAACTCCCCAAAACCCAGAATGTCACAGACAGTCACAAGCTTCTAACACTACTGTATCTCTAACAAAAGAATTGGAAAGTACATAGGAAAATCTTTACAAGCTAAAATGGAAGGGGACTCGAAGGATTCTGCGGACGCGACAGAAATACCTTGCGGTCTCCTGGAATCAGCAGCAACGAATAACCACGAGGCTGATAGCTCGTACCTGGATCTACACACGAAAAACATGTGCAGGAAAGGGAATGAGTACACCACATTTGGTACCCAGTAAGTGCCAAGCCTAACCCCAGTAAAGTAGTGACAAGGTCAGGTGAAGGCTCTACTGGATTTCTATATAAATCAATATAAAACAGTACAAAGATAGGTAATGTATACAGTAAACAGTTTAAGAAAAACAATATAAGTTCTACAGTAAAGAGAGTCCTCGACTCGACACAATATATATCACAAGGTGGAATCTCCCGGGATACCGTCCCATAGTCCCAAATGATTATGTTGTACAAGGGGATCTCCCGGAATACGTTTGTAGTCCCAAATTAAATACAGTACAGGGGGATCTCCCGGAATACATCCGTAGTCCCAAAGTAAATATGCAGTAAGGGGGATCTCCCGGAATACGTCCGTAGTCCCAAAGTAAATATGCAGTATATGGGGATCTCCCAGAATAAGTCCGCAGTCCCAAAGTAAATATGCAGTACATGGGGATCTCCCGGAATACGTCTGTAGTCCCAAAGTAAGTATGCAGTAGATTGGGATCTCCCCGAATACGTCTGTAGTCCCAAAGTAAATATGCTATGCAGGATGAATGACAACCATAACATCGAGTTTACATAGTTTATACTAATCACAGATAAGGCAAATAAGGGCTTAACTAAGCATGGCGCACAAAAAATCAAGTAGGCAATTAAGAACGTAAGCATGCTTTCCTAATCTAAACTAAACAATCTATCATATGAGAGCAAGTTCATGGAAGGGAAAAACAATATATGTTTTAATAAGGGAAAAATGAGACTTTTGAAATAATGGCCCGTGTACGTACTCGTCACCTCACGTACACGGCGCCCAGATAACATTTAGCATCAATATCCTAAGGGGAATTCCCCAACACAAGGTTAGGCAAGCCACTTACCTCGACTGCTCAATTTAACCCGGAATCACGTTCTTGCCACGAGTACCAAACTCCGAAAGGCCCGAATCTATTCAAATAAGTTTCATAATGTGAATATCACTACAAGCAACTAGTTTAATAAACAAATATGAAGTTAAAACGCAAAATTAGGAAAAATCATCGAAAAAATCACCCAGGCCCACGTCTCGGAATCGGGTAAATGTTACAAATTTCGGACACCCATTCACTCACGAGTCTAACCATACAAAAATTATTCGAATCGGATACCAAAATCTTGATCAAAACTCAAAAACTCGGTCTAAGAATTTTATCCAAATTTTCCCAATTTTTCACCCTAATTTCGAAATTAAATGATGTATTTTAGCATAGATTCGTGAAAATTAGTCAAAACCAAGTAGGAATTACTTACCCAATTTTCCTAGGTGAAAATCCCTCCAAGAATCTCCTAATCCCGAGCTCTCAAGTCCAAATTGTGAAAAATAACTTCAACCCTTGATTTTGAACATTTTTATTCTGCCCAGATTTTCCTTAATCGCGATAGCGGAAAAACCATCGCGATCGCGAAGAACAAATTTCTCGCCTCAAGATTCTACTCTACACTCACGCGTAAACACTCACCCGAACGCGATGCACCACTCCTCAGACCCTACGTGAACGCGACTGGGCTCACGCGACTGCGAAGAGCAAAATCTCAACTCCACTGCTGTCTCACTCCTTCTACGCGAATGCGGCCAAGCTCACACGAACGCGATGACCAAGCTGCCTACTCTACGGGACCGCGTTCCTTTTCATGCGATCGCGATGCATTAAGTCCTGACTGGCCTAAAATTGCCTTACGCGATCGCGGACTCCCTCACGTGATTGCGATGAAGAAAAGCCTGATGCACTCACACCAAAAAAACCAGCAATCAACACAAGGCTAAAATGACCCGTTGAGCATCCGAAACACCCCCGGGGCCCCCGGGACCTCAACCAAACCTACCAACCAGTCTTAATACCTCATTCGAACTTAGTCGAGCCTTCAAACCACATCACATAACACCAAAATCACAAATTATACATGGATTCAAGCCTAACAACTTAGAAATTTTCCATAATCCACAACGATGCCGAAACACGTCAAAACTAACCCGACCCAAAATTTTACACACAGGTCACAAATGACACTACGGACCTACAGCCACTTTCGGAATCCCATTCCGAGCCCGATATCAAAATTTCACCTATCGGCTGAAATCGCCAAAATTCTAACTTTCGCCAATTCAAGCCTCACTCTACTACAGACCTCGAAACCACATTTTGGACGTGCTCCTAACCCCGAAATCACTCAACGGAGCTAACAGAGTCGACAGAATTCCATTTCGGACATGTCTTCACACAGTTCCACCCACTGTCCGATTTCTAAGGCTTAAACTCAAAATTAGGGACTACGTGTCTCAAAACTCTCCGAATTTTATAGCTAATCACCCTGGCAAGTCCCAAAAGCAGAAACAAACGTGGGGAAATCAGTTATTAGGGGATCAAGGCTCTAACTCTCAAAACGACCGGCCGGGTCGTTACATGAACTCATGTACTCACACTCTCAGATTACTCAATCTCACTTTCTCGTATTCTCTCTCACCATGTTCAATACTCTGCACATTCACTCACTCACCATTGTAGAATACATGTTGCGGTGTGTAGCCCGATCCACATATATATAGCCATAGGGCTTATTGCAGCGTGCAACCCGATCCACACATATATAGCCATAAGGTTCCTTGCGGCGTGCAACCAGATCCACATATATATAGCCATAAGGTTCATTGCGGCGTGCAACCCGATCCACACACACACACAGATATATGTATGTATATATATATATATATATATATATATATATATATATATATATATATATATATATATACACACACACACACACACACACATACATACATACCTCACAGCACGACACCCAGGCCCTAACTTCACCAATGCCTCCAGTCTCACGGGCTCACAATGCTTATACTAAGCAGCCCTAAGCAGTGATGTGAGATGTGACAATATACAATATCATAGACTGATATATGATATGAAATGATGAATGTGACTGAGTACATAACTACAATTAAGCAAATAACTCAACACCAAAGAACGATCAATGTGGGTCCCAATAGTGCCAGCATATTGACTAAACATGATTTCTTGCATAAATTATAGCTCAAGTGCTCTAACACATAATGTACAGTAAATATGTTTAGATAAGATAGCTACATAGTTCCATGGAATCGATTAAATCACCATTTCTATGGTGCACGCCCACATGCCCGTCATCTAGCATGCACGTCACTTCAATATCAATACATAACACGTAATTCGAGGTTTCATATCCTCAACACCAAGTTTAGAAGTGTTAAATACCTCGAGCAAGCCAAATCTAATTTCGAGCAAGCCAAACATTGCTCTAAAAATTCCATCCCGCGTGTAACGGCCTCCGAACGATTCGAAACTACCCAGAATCAACTCAAGAATATCAAATATTTCCCAAGGAAACAATTCCAAATGATAAAGGTCGAATCTTTAATCAAAATCCCAAAGTCAACCAAAAGGTCAAACCCGGCCCGTACATCGAAACCCGACAAAACTCACAAATACGATGACCCATTCAATTACGAGTCCAACCATACTAGTTTCACCCAAATCAGCCTCCGAATCAATGTTAAAAACACAAAACTTCACTCTATGAAACTTTGTATAACCCCCCC
>ML419517.1:17329-34718 GCA_005239525.1 Nicotiana knightiana
ACCCCCGATTTTCTCTTTAAAATTCACAATCCAATTACCAAATACGAAGATAGATTTACGAAATATAACCAAAATCGAGTAGAGAACACTTACCCTATTCCATATTGTGAAAATCGCCTAAACATTTTCCCAAATCCGAGCTCTCCAACTCAAAATATGATCAAATTAACAAACTCTCGATATTAAATATTTTTGCCCAGTTGTTCTACCTTGTTTCGTATGCCAAACGATCCCAAAACTTGATTTTGATGCATCCAATGGATTATTTGTGAAATTTCGACCAAGGTAGGCATTTGAATCACTCCATTTGACCTTAAGATGAAGTCAGTGGTAATTTCGTAATTAATCTGAAAAATCTAGCCACCCAATTCTTAGTAAAATGACCATAAACTCCTCATACGATGCTCAGACTCGACGATTCTTTTTGCTATGGCTCCGTAATTACAATACGGATATAATGATTCAATAAAAATAGAAATTGGAGCTCATTTGCTTAATTTGGTACCATTTATGCTTGAAGAAACAACGTCGAAACATAAAAAGAACGAGTGCAACACAACCCAAACCTATACGAAACTCACCTGAGCCCCTCGGGACCCCGTCCAAACATACCAAAAAGTTCCATAACATAACAGAGACCTACTCGAGGCCTTAAATCACGCATAACAACATCGAAATGACGAATCGCACCTCAAATCAAACTTGATGAACTTCAGAACTTTTGTCAATTTGTGCCGAATCCTTCTAGAAATATCCAATTGCAAATCTGGGCATACGCCCGACTCCAAAATCACCATCCGGACCTAACGGAACCATCTACACTCCGTTTAGGAGTCGAATTTACAAAACTCAAACTTGGTCAACTCTTCCAACTAAAGTTTAAATCATGAAATTCATTCTTCCAAATCGATCGGAATAGCCTGAAAACCAAAACCGATGATTCACATAAGTTATAATACATCATACAGAGCTAATCATACCCTCAAACTACCGGGCGAAGTGCAAATTCTCAATACGGCCGGTCAGATCATTACATATATGTTTTAAACTAACATAGGGAAAGCTACACTTTAAGCACTAAACAAGTAGAATATAGACATTTAATTCCCGGAACTTAGTCTAAGTCCTATGGAGCTGCCTTAAGTAGATTCTAAGGGGTGCCTAACACATTCTCCTTAGAAGAACAAGAAAACTTATGAATTCTCACTAGTTAGCAGACTAATAGGATGATGATCTTAATAATTAAATAGGTACCCTAGTATACCTTTAAATATTAGGTATCAATTCTCTTTTATCATCAATAGGGAAACCACTAGTTGAATCTTGTTTTGACTCGTGCAAAATAGGGTGCAACAATGTTATCAACATTAAAGAATATTCGTGGAAGGATCCCTAACTTGGAGGAAGAGATTGAGAAGGTGAGATAGGCGAAAGAGACAGCCCGACAGGCCATGGATTTGTCTTCTCTCTCGAAGATTTTTCAGAATGGAGGACATTTCTGGGCCTCCCAAACGAGCATGCCGGAGAGGAGAATATTGAGTTGCATCTCAACACCCCGGTCATTAAAGTTGATCCTTCTTCTTTCGATCGGATCTTTTTAGCTCGATTTCCCCGAATCATCAAGCCCCACTTCTCCTCCTTAGAGACCAGTGAGGTGAAGTGACAAATGACTAGTGTAGCGACCAATAATTGGAAGTATTTTATGAGTTTTTATCTCTTTTTTGTTGTCTTTGGCTAGTCATGGGCGTTATGAATATGCCTCTTATCTAAGCTACTGGGATTTTTATTAATGAAAAAGTATATTTCTCATACTTTATCGATGTTTTTTAGAAATAATTTGTAAAAAAAAATTCCAAGACCTTCAAATATTCCAATAGTATCCTTGTCTTTTTTGGATATTTTATCTTAGAGGAGTTTTTTCCGGTCCCGGGAACATAATCCTGAAAAATAAGGTGGTGCTTCTTAGGATTTCTTGGCCTCGGGCACGTGGTGTCGTATGACACGTGTGTGCCACACGTAACATGACCATTCCCTTCTAGATAGTTTCAAAAAACATCTTGAAAGTGTAAAGGCTCCATAGGCAGGAAAAAGAATTATTTCTGACACTCTAATTTTGAATTTGTGAGGTCAAACATCGCATTTTTTTAATGAATGAGACATGCATCTGGATATAATTACGGATTATGTCATTGATAGTTACCGAGGTAATGATAACTTCTCCTTATAAAAATGAGTGGTTCTCCTTGTGTTTTATTTTCTACCTTTGCTTTCTTCGAACTTTCATTCCTTCTCCAGAAATAGCATATACTTTGCCTTCTTCATTTTAAAAAGCTTTATGATCCTTCCCTTAAAAACTTTTAGCTTTCAAAAATGAATTCCAAGAGCCATAACCCTTTAATGGAGTGTTTCTTCTATTTCTGCTCTTGATATCGTGGAGGATACCTCTACCGCTGGTGCAATGAGTCGATGATGGTTCACGTTTCTTCGCCACCGGCAAAAAAAGAGGAGGAAGTCCAAGAAAGTTGACCTAGTATTCTTGTCGGAACAGACTATTTCAGATATTGTTCCAAGGGAGTTAAAAAGCACAATGACTGTAAGGTCAAGGAAAAGACCGAGAAGCATATAGGGGACCAAGATTCTCCTATGTTCAAGTTTTCGTCTCTCATTTCCCAAGACATCCTCCCCTAGGTTTGGGAGGATTGCAGGTGAACTAAGAGAAGAGAACTCGTTCTTAGAGTTCCTCGGGATGGCGAGAGTTTTATCCTTCACCATCTCGATCATTCCTTCATCCACATGTATCCCTTTTCCATGGGGTTGAAGCTTCTTGTTAATGAAGTTATTACCAAAATTTGCATGAATTACAAGGTGTGCTTAACCCAGGTTTAGGGGTGCTTACCGGTCGGATCAGGCAAATAATTATGCTTAACGGTTCGGCTTAACGATTATCATATTATAAATGTTATAATATGTTGGCCATCCAATAAGACAACGGGTGGGTTGGTATCTGATTAACGATTATCAGGCGGCTTAGCGGCTAAACCAAGTAGAATATTTTTAAACAATCATTGAATCAATACCAAATTTTTAATACCATCTAACATCTAACCAAACTGTATTTTTAATTGAAGAGTCTTCAAGACTACTCGTACTGTCATACGCGCATTAACCAAATTATTAATACCATCAAAACTACTCATACATTCATAGACGAGACTGACGACTTCTCTACCTCTGGTGGCTGCAGACAATTGAGAATTGGAAAATAGAAATTAGGGATTTATCTATTTATAGTTTCAATAGTACTTTATAAACATAGGGGTAAAAGTGTAAATATAAAAAAAATTAACGGGTTAACGGTTTACCCGATAAGAAAATTGAGTAATCCGCTCCAAAACTCTTAAGTCGTTAATTGTAAAATCTCAGTCTGTTACCATCTATTGCCCCGATAATCTGATACCAATAAGCAAATAAGCCAATAATCTATCGGTTCGGTTAACGGTTTCGATTCGGCTTTGAACAACCCTACCCAGGTTGGTCCTTAAGTATGAGGTTGGTTTTATGCCTTCGCCATTGGCTTCAGAGGCTAGTGTCCCTATTACCTTCCAATATATTATCCATCTATGTTCCCTCAAATTCTATTGTGGGGGATAATCAACATGAATCATTGGGGTTCTATGGCTATGATATTCGACTACGGTGATGACTTTAATCGCAGATGGTTCAAGAGGTACTTGGTGGTACAAACCAAGTTCCTCTTTTTGAATGAAAAAATCTGATTCCTAGATAAATTAAACCTCAATCATAAGTGCTTTTACTTTACTTCTTTTCCCTTTTACTCATTTTGGAAATATCTTTTAACATATTTGTGCCTTGCAGCTGTTGCGGTAGCTCTAAATAGGGCTCCCGATATTGAAGACTGGGTGTCCAAGGTTTTAAGAATTTCCTCCAATAACTCGAGAACCTATAAGGCCATTGTTGTCGACCTAGGGAGCATTCGAGCAAACTACAATCGTAACATCTTTTTCGGTTCGAATGCTCATCTTCTCCTTCTCTTTTTCATTTAACGTGGGGGAATTCCTACATGCGTAGGTTTCGAGAAAGGTCCTTGTTCTCGAGGTCAACCTCTTTCCGGGACTTTCAACCTTGAGGGTAGATGCTTCTTGGAGAACTGGGAACTACTTGCCAAAGCATAGCATGGAGATGCTGCTGAAATTCCTGTAATGCTGCTTCCCCGGGGCCTCCTAAGAGGAAAATATCCTCCGAAATAAGAGTTATACATCCTGGAGTTGAAGGGGGAGTGCCCAAGCTATTTGGAACACCGCCGAAGGAACTGTGTGCCCCGACCTTGTTTTGGTCGATTGTGAAAAGAAGGATCCTCGAGCTATCGCTCTGTCTAAGGAGAAAGAATAAAACCTAGAGGGTGTTTTGGATTGGCTTTTAAGCTGGTTAAATCAACGTTTAAGCTCTTTTTAGCTTTTTTACTGTTTGATAAAGTAAAAAAAGTGCTTAAAATCTAAAAACTACTTAAAACAAGCCAAAAACAATAAGTTGGGCAACCCCAACTTATTGGTTTTTTTGAAAGCTATTTCTGTTAAAAGCTACTTTTTAAGCCAATCCAAACGAGCTCCTAATCACGGACGAGGGTTTAGAGCTTGGCCGATAGTTATGCCTCGGGGAAAAGCTGTAGAGCTTTCTCGAGACCCTTAGACTCGACCATACCAAGTGAATACTGTGAAAGATCCCAAGCACATTGCTACCCATCTCCACGAGTTGGTGGGTCCCAAGGAGTGGGAGAAAAGTGGTTCCATAAATTCACATATGGTGGTGACCCAAATAACTTATGAAACTTCTATGGTAAGTTTCAATGACTTTCTTATGTCGTTTTATGGTTATGTCCTTCTCATTGATCTATCTTCTTCCTCTGATGCAACTTAACTTGCTCACTTTGGGGGCCATAAAAAGAGTCCGGGAGGATATTGCTTTAGACAATGAGGTGGTGAAGTTTGATTGGGAAGTAAAGGCTGAGAATGAAAGACTCAAGAAGGAGATTGAGAGTATAAGGTTTGAGAAGAAGGCTCTCTTGGTGAGGACCGAAGCATCGCGAGGATCAACAAATGGAAATTACAAGAGCGTCTTGGCGGTAAGGTAGTTCTTGTGGTTGAGCAGAGAAAGGCCAATGATAGACTCTTTTCCCTTCAAGTTAAGTTGGATTCGAAGGTGAATGTGGATGTACGGTTGAAGGAGGGATGTTCCCGATTAGAGGCCAAAGAAAGGCCCGATACTAGGCCATTTTGAATACTCATTTAATTTTTCTCCACGAAGTTCATGCCAGTACGGTGGACATGCAGAATAAGATTCCTTCTCTCGATAATGAGGTGATGTATATTCGGAGGAGGCTTGGTATTCCCTGCCCTGATTGGCAAGAGATTAGCCTTGGCTTGGATGAAGACGACTCATAGCGTATGGTTAAGGTGGTAAAGAAGAAGAAGTGGTCTAGCAACTGTTGCGGTTCCAGATATGCCTGAGACTTCTGGTCCTCTAAGTCCAACACCGGACCCTAGTAATAGGCCTCATGATCCTTCTTAGACATTATTTTGTAAATCCTGATCTTGGACCCCCTTATTGTATTAATGAAATACTTTTTGCAGGCCTTTTCTGTGCCTTTTATATTTGCGTTAAATGCTTTCATACTAGGAATATTCTTCTTATATTTTCTTTTTAGCTTTGATCCCATAGACATAGAATATTGTATTAGTAAAATTAAACTTTACCGCGTAGCAAAAAGATGATACGCAGCGAAGCTATTCGAAGTGTATAAGCACGAAGCCGAAAACCGAGAGAATAGTACAATCTTGACCAACATCATTCATCTGGATCCAAAATAAGAGCAATTGGAAAAGCGTGCACCCGAAATAGATTAAACATTATCACTATCAAACTCTATTATATCCGTGGAGCCTTTCTAAGATCGTGGACCCCGTCTATTTTGCTATTGCAGTTACCATTAGCTAGGGTCTCGTCCCCCCACTAACCATGTATGCAACATGTGGGCTAGATACTTGGAACGAACACATCCTACTTAGGCTATAAATACCCTATTTTATCACTAGTGAAGCATATCTAATTGGTCACGATATTAGATTATTCGACGCGTACTCACATATTTTTGTGTGAAACTATCTTTGTAATTATAATCTACAAAGATTGTAATTTATCCTAATATAACCGCACAAAATAAGAATTATTTTATCTCTATCTTAGTTCTATTTTATTTATCGTTGTTTTTATTCATTTTAGTATACGCACTTTGAATTAATTTGTTGCTAGTGGCCAAAAAATACATATTTAATTATATATTCTAAAATTAGTTTTTAAGTTAAATAATTCGGCGCCACCTTCGGGCCCTAGCAATTGAGATTTTGATTCAAAATCATACCGCTTCTTTTAAATTTTTTGTAACGACCCGACCAGTCATTTTGAGCATTTGTACTCCTCAGTGGTTTGAGGTCATGAGTGATTATGTGTGGCGTAGTATGAATTACGTGTATTGTCTGTTTTGTTTCGTGTTGTTCGAAATTGAGTCGGAAGAATGATTCTTAAGTAGGAAGCTTTAAGTTGGAAGAGTTGACCAAGTTTGATTTTTGTGTATTTAACCTTGGATCGGAGATTTTATGGTTCTGTTAGATCCGGATGGTGATTTTATACTTGCGTGTGTGCCCGAATTTGCATTTGGATGTTCCTAGAAGGTTTCGGCTTTATTTGACGAAAATTGGCAATTTGAAGGTTTGAAATGTTCATAAAGTGTGACCGAGAGTTGACTTTGATGATATCGGATTCGAATTTTTGTTCTGTGAGTTGTAATAGGTTTGTGTGTCATTTGGAACTAGTGTGCAAAATTTTAAGTCATTCCGAGTTGATTTGATAAGGTTCGACACAAGTTTTGGAGGTTGAAAGTTCAAAGGTTCAATAAATTTGATTTGAGGTGCGATTCATGGTTTTGATATTTTTATGCGATGTTTGAGGCATCGAGTAGGTCTGTACATGTTTTGGACTTGTACATATCTTCGGTTGGGTCCCGGGTGACCCGAGCGCATTTCGGTGCATTATGTGAAAAATTAAAAAAATTGGTTTTAAAATTGAAAATTTTGAGTTTGATAATCAACTCTTATTGTTTGATGTTTTTTGGAGATTTGAGTGAGAGAACAAGTTTTTAGGATGTTATTACACTTGTATGCATATTTGGTTTGGAGCTCGAGGGGCTCGGTTGAGTTTTGGATGCTTAGCAGACTAATTTTTGGCTTAGAAGAAATGTTGGTGCATTAGGTTTGCAGGTCTTGCATTTGCGAGAAATTGTTTGCAAATGCGAGGTCAGGCTCGCATTTGCAATGCTGGAGGGGGCTGGGTCAGTTTCGCTTTTGTGAAGTTCTTCTATCCGCAAATGTGATGGTGGAGGGTCTCGCATTTGCGACTGTGAAAAATTTGGGGTAGACTCGTATTTGCGAGATTTTGTCTACATTTGTGGCTTCCTTGGGTTTGCATTTGTGATGATTTCATCGCTTTTGCAATATCATCAGGCTTAGAGACTTTTTTCTTTTGCGAAGAGTTGATCGCTTTTGCGATCATCATAATTGCGAACTAGGTTTCACAATTACGATATCTGCAGCTGGGTAAATTAGGGGGATTTCAAGAGTTAGCTCATTTTTCAATCCTTTTTCTCAACCCTAAACATCCTAGATACAATTTTTGAAGAACCTTTTCTTCGCAAATTCATGGGTAAGAATGTTTAACTAGCTTTCAATCAATTTTAACTACTTGTTCATGATTTTAAACATCAAATCTATGAATTTTAAAGTAGAAATCGGGGGTTTTGGGTGGAATTTGAGAATTTTGTAAAATTGAGATTTAGATCCCAAATTGAGGTCGAATTTTAAAATAATTTGCATATCGGGGCTCGGGGGTGAGTGGATAATAGGGTTTTGATCCGAATATCGGATTTTGAGCAAACGGGTCTGGGGTTGACTTTTGGAATTTTGGCCAAGATTGAACCTTTATTGATTGGGGATGTTTCCTTTAGCATTATTCGACTTCGTTTGATGATAAATGAATAGGTTTTGATTGTTCTGAGGATTATTTCTATGGAAGACGGTATTGAATTGTAGAAATTATTTCGGAATGAGGTAAGTGTCTCACCTAGCTTTGTTAGGGTAATTTTTTCTACTAATTGATATTGTTTGCTACATGTGGGGGTGATGCATATACGAGTGACGAGCATATATGCTTCGTATATGCATGTTCCAGGTTCTCCATGCTCGCGAGGGGAATTATGTTCTTCTCTATGCCTTTGTTGAACTTGATGATTTCTGAACCTATATTTTGTTTTACTCTATGACAAGTAAACTTAATTATTTGCGATAGAAATCATGTTAGAACATAGGAGATCTTAAAAAGGATTTAATGTGCCATTTTCTAGAATCGTTTGCATACTTAATGTGATCGTAGTATAGGGTATCTATATCTACACCTGTTATTATTATGTTACATGAGTTTATTTACTCATATTAAGAGATGATGATCAGAGCCTTACGGCTATGTTTGCACGATGGGTATTTCCGTGCGGTTTAAAATGAAACTGTTTTGTTGACTATTATCGTGCAGAAAAGAAAGAAAGTTGGATTTCTGTTATGATCACTCATTCAATAAGTACTTTAATTCCTTTACTTTGGTTTCCATTAGTGTTTGTTGTTCTGTATGATACTTTCTGTTTGGGTTCCTTATGTAATTATCTCTGTGTTTTTGCTTCGGTCGTACTGTTATAGTTATGTCTTTATCTTATCTGTTACTCATACCCTGCGCTTTCACTTGATTTACTTCTATTACATGTCGTCTTCGAATTCATGCTTTTGTTTGTTATTAGCCCATACCAGTTACATGTTCCTAATTGTCACGTGATTTAGTTGTTAAATGCCATAATTTGCTACATATTTTCATTCACTACATGCTTTAACTTACTAGATACTCTTCTTAACATATGGCTTCACTGATTGAATGTCTTTACTTGTTACATGCTCCTACTTGCCACATGATTTTCATATATTGAATGCCTTCATTTAATCCATGTTCTTACTTGATAAACATCCTTGCCCGTCTCAAGTACTGCTCTCTTTTTCTTAACCGGATTGGATGACTTGTAGATTGTTTGTGTGGTATACCTTGTGGAATCCTTGTCATGATATATGGTAGACTAGTTTTGATATTGGACTGCTCATTCTATTCTGTTGAGTTGTATTACTTAGTCGGATACTGCATGTTCATTTCTTTAGTATTATGTTATGAACTTTTCTGACGTTTAGTTATTGTTTTGATTTCATATGATATTATTGATATTGTGGATCGGGTTACACACTGCAACTGTATGAATAATATATATGTTGCATGCCGCAATGGTAGTGACATGAGATACGAAGTCAGGTGCACATTGCAACAGTGATTATTAAATTTGTGGAATCGGGTTGCACGTTGCACACACACACACACATATATATATATATATATATATAGAGAGAGAGAGAGAGAGGATTGAGTTGCACGCTGCAACGAAGAAGAAGATGTATTATGGCTATTCATGACTTTGTTTCCTGTCATTTTATCGTGTTGTGAAACTGAGAAGTGATGATATTTTTGGGCCCTCTATCACTTGTATTCTTGTTTCATTCATTACGTGATTATGTGTGTATTTTTTCCCATATTTTCTCTTTCTGCTTATTATCTACACAGGTACAAATAAAAGTGAGTATCTTTTAACTTAAAGTCTCGTCACTACTTCACCGATGTTAGTTAAGATACTTACTAGGTACATGGGGTCGGTTGTACTCATGCTATATTTCTGCACCTTGTGTGCATATCTTAGAGCTACTTAGTTGTGGAAGAAAAATTCATACATTGAAGGCGTACTCGCGCTCCAGATTCGAGCTACCTCTTGTTCATGGTAGCTTAGGATTTAAGTTTTGTCTATGTAAACTTCAAACAGTTATTGCATTTATTCTTCCTATAGATTTTGTAAATCCAAATCATAGTGGCTCATTCCCTTATTTTCAATATTTTTATTAATTTGGTGCTTATGCTTTCCTAAGCCGAGGGTCTATTGGAAGCAGCCTTTTTATCCTCACAAGGTAGAGGTAAGGTCTGTGTACACACTATTCTATCACAACCCACGGTGTGGAAAAATACTGGGTATGTTGTTGTTGTTGTTGTAAATCATAGTGGCTCATGACTTGTACCACCAGTTCTTGGGTAGTTGTATTGAATTGGGTTTTAATTTCTATTGTTGATTTCTCAGTTTAATTATAATTTATATTGTTTGGATTACCTAGCGGGTTGGGTTAGGTGCCATCACGGCTAGATATATTTTGAGTTGTGTCATTTTCCTACTATTCTCATTTATTGGTTACTCATTCAAGTAAAATACCATGTCTGGAGTCAATAACCAGCCTATGAACCCGGTGGCCTAGCTAACGGAACAAACTAGGATCAAGAACCCCAAATGATCAATCTCCCGGAATTCACTATTTCGTTTAAGGGAGAATTCCCCAACAAGATCCACTAGTTGGGGTGATGAATGCAGGTTAGCAGCAACGAAGAAAGATTATATGGGGTAACAACAACAGTTGAACGGTCAAATCGGACTGGCATTATAGGGTCCGAATGAGTGGCGCTACGGCAGTAACGCCAACCCTGCCTCTAAGGGTGGATGTCAACAAGGAAATCCCTAAGGAATATGGGAACATGGGTACTTTCAAATGACACTGAAGCCGGGGCTCAGGTGCAACCAAAAATTCTGAATTACAAACTTTGATCTAACTTTACAACAACAGGCCAAAGGAGCAGATCGAACAGATCCCAGGAATGCGAATCATAATCAAAGGAATCGACATCTACAAATATTCTCAGAAACTATGGAAGCCGAGTGTCGCCCCCTTACTCATTCGAAAAAGCTTCATAATTCCATATATTCTCAAATATGATGGAACTTTGGATCTATGTGACCATGTCATAGCCTACACAATCGTAATCAAAGGGAATGATCTCACAAAAGAATAACCCTAGTATGTACCTGTGAAGAAATTTGGAGAGACCTTAAGCAAAGGAGCCTTACTTTGGTACTCTCATATACCTAAAAATTTAATTTGTTCCTTTTCTAAACTTGCATGTACTTCCATCAAAGCACTCTACGGAGCATAGAAGGTGGAAAGAAGAATGGAGGACATTTCAAAATTCAACAACTAGAAACCGAATTGCTCCAGGATTTCATAGACTGATTTTAAAGGGAAATGATATTGCTCCCAACCGTGCCACACTACTAGGCAGCCATGGACTTCTCACACAATTTGAACAAGAATAGTTTACAGGCTAATAGAAGGTTGAAAGACAGTCTTCAGGAATTCCTTTCCAAGACATGGAACGACGTATACTACAAGTATAACACTAAGTTTCGGATAGAAGAAGATATCTCAACACTCATTGGATTAGAAAAGATAGATAGAATGGGATACAATCATCAACCAGAATCAGTTCATAGACGGGAAGACACCATATACTAAGACTCCAGGGTATGATATAAACCTTATTCTAGGTCCTCGCATCGAGAAAAAGACAAAAGGCAAAGGTCGATTTGGGACGATAGAAATTTCGGTAAAAAAATAACACAATGCTATATCGAATAAGGAAAGAACTGGAAGCATCAAAATTCAGCAATCACCAACTCATGCCAAGGCTTGTTGATTACAACTTCAACGTCAATATGTTTGTGTTAGTGGCAGTATTCAACGGTGTGGGAAGCAAAATAAGGTGGCCAAAAGAAATAAGAACGGATCCAAGCAAGCATCAAGAATCTGGTGCGAGTTTCATAACGATCATGGTCACAAGCAATGACAGTAGAGTCGATTAAAAATAGATCATCTTCTCAAATAAGGATATCTCAATGAACTCTTCAATGAGAAAGGAAAGCAGTCCTACATGAAGAACAGAAGCAAGAAGGACTTGCCTCGGGTCCCCATACCAAAATGAATATTCAATGTTATATTTGGAGGAGAAAAAGTAAATGGGGTGACTTTCACAATAGCAAAGAAGTTCTCAAAAGTGTCTGTCTCGCATGAAAACCATACTAGGCAGACGTTATCTAGAAAAAGTATAACTTTTTATGACGATGATACGGACACCCTAACCATTCCCCACAACGATTCCCTAGTAATAACTTTATGCATGTTAGACACTGACGTTAGACAATTTTGGTTGATCCAGGCTGCTCGGCAAACATTATCCAATTATGGGTGATCGAGGAAATGCAGCTCACAGGCCAAATCATCCCGAAAACACGATTTCTTTCGGGGTTTAAACAAATATAATGAGATGACCAGAGGTAAAGTGACATTGATAACATTTACAAGGATGGTAAAAGAAACTACATTCCAAAGTAGTGGTCGGTGACATAGCCTATAATGCCATTCTGGGAAGACCTTGGATTTACGAGATGGATGTAGTCCAATCAGCATAACACCAAGTGATCAAGTTCCCATCCAAGTGGGGAATCCAGGAAATCTAGGGAGAGCAAAGAGCATCCCAATTGACCAATATTAGCTATGAGCAGCCTACCAAAAGACTAGACAATCAAATAGAAACCAATGCAGTCAAAGCTCTTGAGCGATGAGTCTCCATCAACAAAATTCTCTCTTGATGAATCCAAAAAAGGCAATCTAAAACTTTTGGGTAGAATCGTTGATCCAGAAGAATTTGATGCCTTAAAGTCAACTATCAAGGAATTAGAAGAAGTCATCCTTTCATTAACTTCTCGAAAAGGAAGGTTTATTAGGTTCGAGACTCACTCTCTAGTTAAAATGTAATTTAATTGAATTTTTACGTGCTAATGCTAATTGTATTGCTTAGCCACACACATGCATGATAGGATCCCCCCCCCCATAAGTGATGACTCACAAGCTAAATATAGACCTAAATTGCTGCCCCATAAAACAAAAGAAACGGAAGCAGGGGTCACATTGGAATGAAAGTTATCAATAGTGAATCTCCAAGCTATTGAAAATCATATTAATAAGGGAAGTCCAATATCTGGAAGGCTGGCCAATGCTATGGTCGTACCCAAGAAAAATGGCAATTGAGGGTATGCATTGACTACAGCAACTTAAATAAATCATGTTCGAAAGAGTCTTTCCTTTTACCTCATATCGAACATCTCATTGTTGAAATCGTTGGACATGAGTTATTGAGTTTTTTTGGATGCTTATTCTAGATACAACCAGATTAGAATGGGAGTAGGGGATCAAGAGAAAATGTCTTTCATTACCGATAAGGGAACTTACTGTATAATATGATGTCGTTCCGCTTGAATAATACATTATCAATGTATCAGAGATTGGTCAATACAATATTCAAAATTACATCGCGAAGTCCATGTAGTTTATGTTAATAAATTGGTCAAATTTTGTAGGTAGAGAACTCCAGGAGAGGATGTAGAGTCCACCTTAGATTAGTATTTTTTCGTACAATCTTTTCATGCTATGTAAGTTCCATGCACTTGATTTATTACCCACTGAGAATCATTTTTCAATTCTATGTGCTCGGACTCGAGTCCCGAGCTAATTCAAGTCCCGTGAGAACAACCTCATATTAGGCTTCATGTTAGTTATAGGACGAAATTTGATAGATTGCCCCTTGTTGTCCCACTTGGGGTGATAAGTAATATGTGTATCCAGACTATTTCATTTTAGATGAGACGTTCGTATAGAAGGTCCAGTTTCTCGGAATCGTTTCGAAAGCGATTGTCACTTCCTTTTTCGTTTCGGGAAGTATGCCCAAATTAAAATCAGTGGCAAAGGCCCCTAAGACTTCTGACTTAATGGAAGTACAAGGTTGATATGAAATATTTTTTGCACTCAACTCGATTGTCCATTTGTAAAGTCATCCTAAGAGTTTCGCTTTGTGGAGGTTACTCTATAACTAGAAAGTGGTAACTAAAAAAATTAGTTGCCATTGAAAATACAGTCTTAATTATTGGGCAGCCATTATGAGTGGTAGTGTTAATTCTATAAGTGAAGATATCTAATTTTAGTGTCCAATAATGTTTTGCTGAAATAATATTGAAGATTTTGTACTGTTTTCCTCTTGTACCAATACCGTATTTACTGATACTTCGGATACAGCCAAGTAAATCAACAATTATTCTCCCTCCCAAGGTTTGGACAATAACAATGAATTTGATAAATAGTTCTTCAAGTCTTTTAATGCTTGCTTACATTCGGCGTCCACCCAAAATTCTTTTACTCTTTTAGTATTAAGAAGAACTGGTGGTACCATTCTGATAATCGGGATAATAAATTGACCCAAGGTTGTTGTTCGACTGGTTGATCTTTATATTATTTTTTCTGGTTAACATGTTGGGTATGTCATTGATGGCCTTTCATTGAGTCAGGTTTACTTTTATTCCTTTATTAGATACTAGGAAACCTAGAAGTTTACCCGATATCACTTTGAAAGCACATTTCTTGGATCCAGCTTCATGTTGTACTTCCTAAGAGTAGGGAATGTCTCTTTTATATGGTCAAGGTGGTCCTCTGCCTATAGCGGTTTGATAACATATCATAAATGTAAACTTTTATGAACTTTTCGATATAATTTTTGAACATCATATTGACCAATATCTTGATGCATTACTCTTGCATTTTTCAAGTCGAACGACATTATACTATAGCAGTAAGTTTCCTTATTGGTAATGAAGGATGTTTACTCTTGACCCTCCAGGTCCAGTTTGATCTGGTTGTACCCAGAATAAGCGTCCAGAAAAACTCATAAACTCATGGTCAACTATCACATCAATGAGTTAATTGATATGAGGTAGCAGGAAAGATTTTTTCGAACAAGATTTCTTTAGGTTGGTTTGGTCTATACATACCCTCCATTTGTTAATTTTCTTGGGTACGATCACAACATTTGCCAGTCATTCCGGATATTTGAGTTTCTAATAGATTCGAATTTTAACAGTTTGGAAATTTCATTATTGATGACTTTGTTTTGATATGACCGTTGCTTCTATTTCTTTTGTTTGACAGAGCAACAATTCAGGTCCATGTTTAGCTTGTGAGTCATCACTTCTGTGGGAATCCCTGTTATGTCTGCGTGTGACCAAGCAAAATAATCCTCATTTGAACTTAAAAATATAATTAAATTATATTTAACTTGGAGTGAGTCCCGAACCCATATAAACCTTCCTCTCCATGAAGTCACTAAAAATGATGACATCTTCTAATTCCTCAGCATTTGACTTTGAGGCATCACATTCTTATGGTTTAGCGATTCTATCCATGAGTGTTAGGGTGCCTTTTTGGAATCACACTGACCAGATTCTGTTGATGGAGCTTTATTGCTCCAGATCTTTGGCTGCATTAGTTGTTATTTGGCTATCTCGTATTTGGATAGGCTGCTCACAGTTGCTATTGAGTTGATCTCTCGAGATGCTCTTTTCTCTCACCCATTTTTTTAATTTCTACCTGGATGGAAACTTGATCACTTGGTGTAATGTTGAGGGGACTGCATCTATCTCGTGAATCTAAAGCCTCCCAGGATGGAATTGTAGGCTATGTCACCGACTTCTACTTGGAACAGAGGTTCTTTGGCCATCCCTTCTTCAAAGGTTATCAATGTCACTTCACCTCTGGTCATCTTGCTGGAGTTGTTGAATCCAAAAAGTAATAGTGCTTTTTGAACGGATTGGCCTGTGAGATGCATTTTCTCGATCACCCGTAATTGGATGATGTTCGTCGAGCTGCCTCGATCAACTAAAACTTATCTAACATTAATGTTTAAAATGCATAGAGTTATTACTAGGACATCATTGTGAGGTATGGTCAGGCCGTCCACATCCTCATCATTAAAAGATATACTTTCTCTACATAATGTCTGCTAAGGACGCTTTTTATGCAAATCAACCACTTTTTCAAACTTCTTTGCTATCGTGAAAGTTACCCCGTGTACTTCGTCTCCTATAAATATGGCGTTGACTATTCATTTTGGTTTCGGAACCCGAGGCTTCTCCTACTTGCTTCTATTCTTCATGTAGGGTTTCTTTCCTTTCTCATTGAAGAGTTCACCGAGATATCCTTATTTGAGAAGACAATCTATTTCATTTTGAAGGACTCTACAGTCAGTAATCTTATAACCATGATTGTTATGGAAGTCGCAACATGTAATGACCCGGTCGGTCGTTTTGAGAGTTAGCACCCTGATCCCCTAATAAATGTTTCTCCCATGTCTATTTCTTCTTTTGGAACTTGTCAGAATGTTGAGTGGTGAAATTTAGAGGGATTTAGGACACAAAGTCCTTAAATGTGAAATTTAGCTTTAGAAATCGGGCCGTAGTTAGAACTATGTGAAGGCGGATCCGGAATGGAATTTCGTCGACTCCGTTAGCTCCTTTGGGTGATTTCTGGGTTAGGAGCATGTTCAGAATGTGTTTTCGAGATCTATAGTAGAGTTAGGCTTGAATTGGCGAAAGTTAGAATTTCGGCGATTTTGGCCGATAGGTGAAACTTTGAAATCGGGCTTGGAATGGAATTCCGGAAGTGACAGCAGGTTCGTGGTGTCATTTATGACCTGTTTGTAAAATTTGAGGTCATTCGGATGAGATTTGACGTGTTTTGGCATCGGATATAGATTTTTAAATTTCATAAGTTCTTAGGCTTGAATCTATGCACAAATGATGATTTTGATGTTATGAGAGGTGTTTTGAAAGTTCGACTAAGTTCGAATGAGGTATTAGGATTGGTTGGTAGGTTTGGTTGAGGTCCCGGGGGCCTCGGGTGTGGTTCGGGTGCTCAAACGGGAAAATTTGGCCTTAAGCGTATTACAGGTTTTCTGGTTTTACAGCAGCAGTCCTTTGTTCATCGCGATCACGTGAGTTCATCCGCGATCGCATAGGTAAGCTGAGGCAGGCATGAAATTTGTTGTATGCGATCGCACAAGTTGCTCCGCGATCGCAGTGCTTGGGCAGTCTAGTCTCCGCGTTCGCATAGTCCAAATCGCGATCGTATAGAATACCTTAGGTAGCTGGAGTTTTTAGTATTGTTCTACGCGGTCACGTGAAGCCAACCGCGATCGCGTATCTTTGAGTGGTTAAGGTCTGTGATCGCGAGCTGTACGCTGCGTTCGCATAGAGAAATTTTAGGCGCGTGTTGGAATACTCTTCGCGATCGCGACTCGAAATACGCGATCACATAGACCAAATAGTTAGGCAGAACATTTAAAGACCCAAATTCGAGGGTGACACACCTCCTTTTTTATACACCCCAAGGGGGTATGGGAGTTTTTCCAATTAAAGTGACATTAT
>ML419519.1:0-10822 GCA_005239525.1 Nicotiana knightiana
AAACTTATTTTTCTTCCTTTCGCCCCCTCACCTCCTTCCACTTATTTCTTCCCAAATAAAGAACCCTCAACCCATGTCTCGACCCCAATTTCCTTCCGTAGGATGTCGTGATGGAACCTAGTCACTAAGACTAGGTAAGCCAAACGCTTACTGAATTTATAACATATTTTAATCATCGACTATTAAGCAAGGCATAGGCTCTACTGAGTTCACTAGAAAATCTCTAAGTACAATTGTTCCGGAATAATAATAAAGTGTACAAAAATAAACTTCAGAAGGTGACTCTGAGGCATACGAACGCGCCGATAGGTATACCTTGAAGTCTCCACAACAACATCTGATCACCTATACAATGACCAACAAACTCCGAAGTACCCCGATCTGCACAAAAATTTGCATAAATTGTAGCATGATTACACCACAACGGTACCCAGTAAGTATCAAGACTAACCTCGATGGAGTAGTGACGAGGAACAGTCAAGACACCTACTAGACATAATAACTTGTAGAAGTATGAATGTGAAACTAACAAGTAGTAGCGGCAAAATGGTTAAAAGAAAATAGTTAACCATCCATATTATCCAATATAAATGGGTTGGATAATGAAATATTTTAAAACGGTTCAAATATAGATAAGAACCACATTATCTATTTAGAAAATGGATAACTAATGGTTAACCAATGGATAACTAATGAGTTTAACTTTTACATTTGTAAAGCCTCAAATTGGGAGACTAGGAATTTTCCCAAAAGTGATCATATTTAAGAAGCCATGAAAAATATGGTTACCCATATTATCCACAGGTTATCCCATTTTTTATCCGTATTAAATATGGATCGGGTCGGATAATTTATCTGTATTTTCATTGCCCGTTTTCGACCGAACCATATCCGACCCAATCCGCCTGTTTTCCACTCCTACTAATAGGGAAAAATATCAATATAAAGCTAAGCATGGTCGAAATGACAACCAATACTGGAAATAGAAAACTAGAAGAACCAATTAGCAACAAGGCACAACAGGTAATAACGCTGTAGAATAAGCTGAATACAATTTAAGTTCGGTGAAACCAAGTAAGGAAAATAAGTAACAGCTCAATAAGAACAACCTCCTTCACATAAGATTTATTCGATAATTTCCTCGATGTACCACACCTCATAATCACAAATCACGGTTCCTAATTCATAGCCCTAATCACTTGGCATCTTGTGCCCACATTACAAATCACAGCCGCACAGACAACTCACATGTGAACACCTCGATTATCCTCGCAACAATATCACATGTGCCAAAACATAACAACAAAATATAACAACTCCCACCACATGTGCCCGTATGCCATAACATTTGCTCAAAATAATTCTAATACCACAATCACACATAGCCCTCGGCTCAACAACACTGAGTACAACAAGAATAACAATAACATGAGAATACGGCTAATAAATCAACACCAGAATTTCAAAACACAAGGAAATAGAAGACCGAGTTCATAACGAAAACATGACAAGAAATAATGGTTTCAACAAGAATAACTCAACAACGAGGGAGATAGTGCGTAACAATGATATCAACTAGAAGTAACTCAACAATAAGAGAGATAACGTGTAACAATGATTCCAAAGAAGAGTGACCAAGCGATAAGAGAGATAACATGTAACAATGATTCCAAATAAGTACAACTCAACAATAAGAGAGATACATGTAACAATGACTTCAAATATGAATAAGTCAACAATGGAGAAGATAACTATAACATCAATTAAGGATAATAAACTATGAAAGAGATAACATGGAAATAGAAGAGGCAACAACTTCAATTTAGGCATATAAGAGTATATTTCGCAATAAAGGATAGAACATGAACCAATCAACTTCAAATAAGACACGTAAGGGTAAATTTAGCAATGGAGGATTTAATTGTAAGATAACTTCATTTCAATGTACATAAGAACCTAAGAGTCAAAGCCTATCAAATTTCCACATATAAGTCGTGTACATACTTGTCACCTCATGTACACGTCTTTCACGTAGTTCAAATAGTGCAAAAAAACCAATTCCTATTGGTTAGCTCCCCCACACATTGATAGGAAAGATACTTACCTCAAAACCCCTCAATAAACACTCTAAAATAGATTTTCCTTTACAATTCACCTCCGCTATGCTTAAATCTAACCAAAATAGACTCAATAACATCAAATAATGCAAGAGAAATCAATTCCAATAATTAAAGCTATGATCTTTACATAATTGCTCAAAAGTCAACCCCGGGCTTGTCCGATCAAAACCCGGTCCAATGGTAGATTCCGACTACCCATGATCCTACGAGTTTATCTATGTGATTAGTTACAAAATCCGAGTCCAAATCGACTCTTAAAACTCAAATTCTTATTTTCCAAACACTTGACAAAGTTTCACAAATTCACTTTGATTCACATGATTTTGATGCTAAAATCTAAGATATATTGATGGAGTATGATTAGAAATATATTAGAATCACTTACCCAAAGTTTGTAGATAAAAATTCCTCTTCAAAATTGCCTCCTACCGAAGGTTCCAAAATATGCAAGTGATACCAAAAATCCCGTCCCACAGCTTTCTGTCTAGTCGTAGGTGTCGCAAATGCAACATGGGGTTCATAAATTCAAACCCCGCAAATGCGAAGAAACAATCGCAAAAGAGAAGCCCTCATATTCTGTCAACGCAATTGCGATGAAAAGTCCGCAATTGCGAACATGGACTCATCGCAAATACGACCAAGAACATCGCAAATGTGAACCAGCTACCCAGGCCACCCTATCGCAATTGTGATCACTGGGATCGAAAATGCGAACCTAGAAGACCTTGCCTAATTGTCACGCCCAGAACTTGGGGGGGGGGGGGAGACTGGCACCCGGTGCCTCACCTATCCTTGCGTACCAACTTGCGACTAAGGGATTCTGAACATATAATGTCATACTTTGGCCATGGGCCACATTACAAGACAATTACGAATACTGACTAAACATCAATACAAAGATGGTCCGACAAGGCCGTCATAACTACTACAACTGGCAAACCAACAAAATGTACATAAAAGGCCTATAAGCCCAACATACTACATTAACTGACTGGATATGTCTACAAGCCTCTACTGATGGATATACTGTGATCGGAATAGGGCCCCGACCTACTCATAACATATATACATATATACATATATACAAAGATGTAGGTAAAGCTCTATACCCGGCAACTCCGAAGGGCATGGAGCTTACCGATCAAGTTGAACTCGGGCAACACCTAATGAGGAGGTCTACCTATCTGTCTGTCTGAACCTACACACATGAAATGCAACACTCCCAGAAAAAGGATGTCAGTACAAAATAATGTACCGAGTATGTAAGGAAATATACTGAAAGATGAAACTGAACTGATAATATAATAAATGAAAGTAACTAGGAGTCAAAGATAATCTGAAAATATGCCTACCTGTTGATAATGACTCAACTCTCTCAATATAGTAAGTAAAATAGTTGACCAGCCTTATAGGGCTCGGTATATATATAATTGCTCTGCCGTATAGGCTCACTCATAGGTGCTCGGCCATACTAGGCTCTGAATCTCGGCCAACTGGCCTTGCTCATAGGCGCTCGGCCACATCAGGCTCGGTATATCACTTACCATCTGATCGGAAGTTGCTAATAGGGGCCTGCCCATCGATTATGGCTCGATGGTAGTGAAAATACTGTAACACTATATGTATAGACTCTCTTCTATCTTGATTGGAAGAAGACAATACTCAATTGAATATGAAGTCTCGATAGGGAGAATACTGTAACTTATGAGACTAGGATAATATATATAAATTCGGGAGTATGAATTTCTCTTTATGCCTCGTTATCAAACATATGTAATTACGAGATCATGACAAAATGAAGTAAAGGTTTAGCCTTAACATATCTAGAGTATGGAAAAATCCGTATGATATTCTTGAGAAAGATTGCACGGGACTTCCTTAGAATTGCAAAAAAATATCACGCTGCCAAGATGAAATTTGTCTTTGAACTATTGTTGAAGATACTTATGAGAATCTTGCTGAAAATTCTCATGGAAATCTTACGTTACATATGATCTCTCTTTGTTAGAGATGTCTTTTGTTAACATTGATGTGGGCCCCACCTTATGTGGTGGCTTAACCACATATCCTCAATCTTGTAACAAGATCCCTAAGACTTAAGAGTCATATATTTAGAGTGGCTTGCTGACATGTGAGGGGTTAATATTTATCCAATAATTATCCACTTAATTAACTTGTTAATTCCCCGTTAATCAATAATTAACTAATTATCCAACTATTCACATAATTAGGAATTATCTCAAATTAATCAAAATACTACTACTTTTAAAACACTTTGTACACCTTACTATTATGGTCATGTGGTACCTTGTATGTCACTAGTCCATAAATACCGGGTATTTTAGCTCGGGCCGTATTTTAACCCAAAATGTCAAACTTCGATGAAATTTATTTTCTTCGATTTACTTCCTCTCACCTTCACGAAATTCGTTTTCACATAATCTTCCTGAATGACCATTCCCTGAATTTCTCATGAATCTTCTGTTGTTCATTCTGTTATCGCCAGAATGAAATCTGAAGTTCTCATGATGTCGACCATTATCAACTCACTCAGTCCCTAATTCATGTTTAGTTTATCTTGTTTACCAGTCCATACTGATTTATATTACTATGGGGTCTAGCTTTTCCTTTTTTTAATCATGTTAGAGTCACGAACTTATTTTTTGAAATGAGGATATGACTGTATTGCCTATACTCTTTTGTTTCTTCAAGGCCTATCACCTCTCGTATTTTTCATTCATTTAAATATAGACTTTGTAATATTGTCATCTTTTTGATCTAGCGTTTTCATCCATGTAGCACACCTTACTCATAATGCTTCCTTATCTCTCTCCTTATTTCTCCGCTAATATTTCTGCCTATCACTTTCTTTTGAAAACTTCAACAAGAAATTATTTTGCTTTTAGCTCCCCTTGCTTCATCCATTGGCTCTTCGGGTTTCCTAGCATTCTCGCTCTACTAGGGACGGGAGCCATACTCCTTCTAGGATTCCAGTGCTTGTCTTTGAATATTCTAGTATTCATATCTAGCTGTGCTATTCTAGAGTGCACCATTTGGGTGTCTCACAAGGAGATCTATTAGAACATTTACTATATCCTTCGGAAATGTCAACTAACACAAACAATCCATTCACCATTTTGGGTTACTCTAACCCAAGTTGGATCTTGATATCCCGTCCTTCTCTCAAACCATATTTGTTAGCTCCCATAGTGCATAACTGGGATGAGTGTGGTCAATTATACATACCTCTGTCACTGCTGAAGGTAACTCAAAATGCTTATATTTCTCTTCTTGAATTATAAATAATGATCATCTTCACTAACTGGGTACCTCGTACCCTTCTTCATCTTGCTTCTTATACTTGTTGAAACTTGCAGCTTCTGAATCTCTCATTGCTTTTTACTATAGGGGTGGATAGATTTCTCGCCTTAAGGCTCCATATCAAGAAGCTTGCACATCTTAGTATCCATATATTCTACTAGAGACCTTACATTTACTCATCATAAACATGATGCAAAATCGAGTTCCTCTGGCTCAATTCTTCCACAACCATATTCAATCCCTTACCAACAATCTTTCTAGATGTTAGTATCATTGTATTACGAATAGAACAGAATTTAGGAATGTGGATTTCTATGACTGAGATCTACCACAGGATCTAGAGTAAGAAGAAAGACTAACAGTCCTAAATGCCCTGTAGCCTCCTGCTTATAAGTGTGGTGCACAACACACCCATAAACAAGACTCTAATAGACACAACTTTTAGACTTCCTAGGACAGAACTGCTCTAATACCACTTTTTTCACGCCCCGAACTTGGGGGAAAGACCAGCACCCGATGCCTTATCTATATTTGCGTACCAACTTGCGACTAAGGGATTATGAGCATATAATGTCATATTTTGGCCATGGGCTACATTACAAGACAATTGTGAATTCTGACTAAACATCAATACAAAGTTGGGCGGACACGGCCGTCATAACTACTACAGTTGGCAAACCAACAAAATGATATATAAAAGGCCTATAAGCCCAACATACTGCATTAACTGACTGGATATGTCTACAAGCCTCTACTGATGAATATACTATGATCAGAAAAGGGCCCCGACCTACTCATAACATATATACATATATACAAATATGTAGGTAAAGCTCTAGACCCGGCAACTCTGAAGGGCATGGAGCTTACCGATCAAGTTGAACTCGGGCAACACCTAATGAGGAGGTCTACCCGTCTGTCTGTCTGAACCTACACGCATGAAATGCAGTGCTCCCAGAAAAGGGACGTCAGTACAAAATAATGTACCGAGTATGTAAGGAAATATACTGAAAGATGAAACTGAACTGATAATATAATAACTAAAAGTAACTTGGAGTCAAAAATAATCTGAAGATATGCCTTCCTACTGATACTGACTCAACTCTCTCAATACAGTAAGTAAAATAGATGTCCGACCTTATAGGGCTCGGTATATATATAATTTCTCTATTGTAGTAGGCTCGCTTATAGGTGCTCAGCCATGTTGGGCTCTGAATCTCGGACAACTAGGCTCGCTCATCGGCGCTCAGCCACAGCAGGCTCGGTATATCACTTACCATCTGATCGGAAGTTGCTAATAGGGGCCTGCCCATCGATTATGGCTCGATGGTAGTGAAAATACTGTAACACTATATGTATAGACTCTCTTCTCTCTTGATTGGAAGAAGACAATACTCAATTGAATATGAAGTCTCGATAGGGAGAATACTGTAACTTATGAGACTAGGATAATATATATAAATTCGGGAGTATGAATTTCTCTTTATGCCTCGTTATCAAACATATGTAATTACGAGATCATGCCAAAATGAAGTAAAGGTTTAGCCTTAACATATCTAGAGTATGGAAAAATCCGTATGATATTCTTGAGAAAGATTGCACGGGGCTTCCTTAGGATTGCAAGAAAATATCACGCTGCCAAGATGAAATTTGTCTTTGAACTATTGTTAAAGATACTTATCGGAATCTTGCTAAATATTCTCATGGAAATCTTATGTTACATCTGATCTCTCTTTGTTAGAGATGTCTTTTGTTAACATTGATGTGGGCCCCACCTTATGTGGTGGCTTAGCTACATATCCTCAATCTTGCCACATGAGCCCTATGACTTAAGATTCATATATTTAGAGTATTTATCCAATAATTATCCACTTAATTAATTTATTAATCCCAGATTAACCAATAATTAACCAATTACCCAATTATTCACATAATTAGGAATTATCTCAAAATACTACTCACTTCTAACACACTTTGTACACCTTACTATTATGGTCATGTGGTACCTTGTATGGCAGTAGTCCATAAATACCGAATATTTTAGCTCAGGCCGTATTTTAACCCAAAATGTCAAACTTCGACAAAATTCATTTTCTTCGATTTACTTGCCCTCTCACCTTCACGAATTTACTTATCACTTGTTCGAAATATCCTAATACTTAAAATCTCAAAAAAATCTCTTTCCTGAACTTACGTCGATTAAATTACGACGAAACTTCAACGTACGAAAATACGGGGTGTAACATATCATTTCTGAGCTTATATCAATTTACTTATGGCGTACTTTCATGTACGAAAACATGGGCTAACACTAATATCGCAAATGCGATCCAAACTCGCAATTATGAGACGTGAGGCATCTGATCACACCAGCAATGTCCAAACTCTTCCAAACATTCAAAAACGCGTCTGAAACTCACTTGAGCCCTCGGGGCTTCAAACCAAACATCAACACAAGTATAAAAAAATAACACAGACATGCTCGCGCGGTCAAATCATCAAAATAACATCTTAAATCATGAATTGGACCTCCAAAACACATGAAATCAACATGAAACTCAAGAACTTCTAAAACCACAATCGTGAGTATGATTCCTATCAAATCAACTCGGAACAACGCCAAGCTTTGCGGACAAGTTCCAAATGACAAAACGGACGTATTCCAAGTCTAGAAATATAAATCCAAACAAGATAGATATGAATTCAACCTATGGTCAAACTTATAAAAATTCTAAGCCTTCAAATTGCCAACTTTCCGGAACACAATACAAATCAACCAACGTACCTCCGAATATGATTCCGGGCACATGCCCAAGTCCAAAAGCATGATACAAACCCATCAGATCCATTAGAACACCGTTCAGTGGTCGTTTCTACAAAAGTCAAACTTCGGTCAACATTTTCAACTTAAGATTCTAAAGGGAGAATCACTCATCCAAATTTATTTCTGAATCATCCGAAAATCAAGTCAGAGCATGCATGCAAATCATAATACACAAATATTAAGCCACCCAAGAACTCGAACCACTGAACAGATTGCTAAAACTCAAAATAGCCAATCGGGTCGTTACATTCTCCCTTCTTAAAGAAACGTTCGTCCTTAAAATGTAATGACCCGGTCGGTTGTTTTGAGAATTAAAGCTTCACTTAGTGGTATAAGGTCTAGAACAGCTTCATGTGGTGATTTTGGACTTGGGCGTGCGTCCGGATTTGGATTTGGAGGTCCATAGGGTGGTTTGAAGCATTTCCGGTAAAAGTTGAGTTTGGAAAGTGGAGAGGTTTGGCCAATAATTGACTTAGGTGATATCGGGGTCAGAATGCAATTCTAAGAGTTGGAACATCTCCTTTATTTAATTTGGGACTTGCTTGCAAAATTTGACGTCATTCCGGGTTGGGTTGATAGGTTTCGACACGAGTTTTAGAAGTTCATAAGTTCAATTCATGGTGCGATTCATATTTTCGTAATTTTTTATGAGATTCGAGGCCCCTAGCGAGTCCTTCTTAGGTTATAGAACTTTATGGTATGCTTGGACGGGGTCTCGGGTGCCCCGGTCGTGTTTCGGTCGAGTTTCAGATGTTTTCCATGGTTTTGTACAGGTCTGGTTGTGATGTCTCGCACCTATGACACTTGGGAGCGTAGGTGCAGCTCTGCTTCTATGTGAGCCTGTCCGCTTTTGTGGTCATGATTGCCTGGGAGCTCACTCGCTTCTGCGGAGGACGGCACGCAGGTTCGAATGCTGCTTTTGCGGTCCACCGATCGCACCTGCGAACAAGCTCGCTTCTGCGGTGCCGCTGGTGCGGCTGTAAATCCGCAGATGTGGTTCCAAGCCTAGTTAGCTGAGTTTGTAGATGCAGACTCTTTCTCGCAAGCGTGTGTGCAGGTGCGCCTTCTTCTCCGCAGATGCTAAAATCCTAGAAGAATCTTATAAGTCGAGGGTTTGGCCATTTTCCTCATATTTTGAGGTTTAGACTCGGTATTGGGATTTTCTTTGTGGATTTTTCAAGAAAAATGATTGTGTATGTGTTGTTCACCTAGTATTTATTATATTCCATGATTTTATCTTCATTTTTGTCATTTAATTTGTCTTTTGAGTTGAGAAAAATGGTTGTTTTTGAAGAAAGTTTTCAAAATGAAATATCATGATTTGAGGGACGAATTGATATCAAAATTTGATAATTTTAGTATAGTTGAACTCGTATCGGAATGGGCGTTCAGGTTTTGTGAAATTTGTCAGGTTCCGAGGTGCGGCCCCAGGGATCGACTTTTGGGTCGATTTTATATTTGTATAAAGATTAAGACTTTATAATACGGAATAGTTTCTTATGAGTTTTATTTGTGCTTTGAAGTTATTGTGGTTATATTTGAGCCGTCTGGAGGTCATCTCACCCGAGAAGTTCATTTTAGAGTATTGGTTTGTCTTCTTTGAGGTAAGTATCTTGCCTAACTTGTGTGGTGGAACTACCCGTTAGGATTTGTGTATTCTATGCTAAATGTAGTCCGTGTAAACGAGGTGATGAGTACGTCCTCAGACTTATTTGAGGAAATTGGCCTTTTAGGGTTCCTAGGTTATTGTATTTATTGAATATATTGTTTCTCTTGTTACGATTACGTTCCTAAATTACTAGTTTCACCTCTACCTGCTTATTTAGAATCAATTGCTTTATGATCCACTCTTACTGTTTACTTGATTCATATGTTCCTTAATTTAAACAATTATCTCTTCCATTTCCAAGTTATCTTTCCCCTAGCTGCTTATCTTTATTTGAAGTTGTAGTTACTCCCTTTGTAAATGTCCACCCTTAATCGAGGTTATGGTTATATTCTCGCTGCCTACCTTTATTTGAATTGGTTGTATCTCTTCCGTAATTGTCCAACTTAAAAGAAGCTTAGATATCCTATGCCTTAGTGGACTCGCCCTTATTTGAAATTATTTGACTCGTGTTAGTTTCTTGTTGTTGAACCGTACATTGTGCGACCATGGTTACATATTATTTCCTTCCCTGTTGAGTTGTTCTTATTACGCCTGGTATGCTTTATTGTGGTTATTCCTTGTGAACTAGCTCTACCATTTTTTGTGATCGAAGGTTCTTGAGTTGATTTACTTGTCGTACTTTTATTATAGTCATTGTTGTTGTTGTACTTGTTGTGGTGGTGCACGAGGTTTATATCGTGCAGCCATTATTATTTTGATGCACGAGGGTTCTGCAGTGCGGTTGTTGTTATGTGGTTGCACGAGGTTGCGACGTGACAAGGCGTGATATATATATATATATATATATATGTGTGTGTGTGTGTGTGTGTGTGTGTGTGTGTGGGTTGCACATTTGGTGAGACAAGGTGGGAAAATTGTTGTACGCGTGTGGCGAGACAAGGCGGGTAC